>BQNB010087861.1:2351-27810 GCA_026074375.1 Tanacetum coccineum | reverse complement strand
ACATCATTAGAGGAAACGCTACGAAGACGATGGGGTTTTGGTTGGCTGTTCTGGATTACTTTATGACCGGTTTGTGTGGGTATACTGATCTACAAAGAAAGAATTTAAGAAAAGACAACTTTACCCTCATGTGTAATTCACATGAGGGAATTAATAGAATAAGTTAAGGACAATTAAGATCAAAAGGGAAGTGCAAATTACATCTCTGTGGTTTATCAAAAAACTCACGTCCCTAGTCAATACTTTGCGCAGATTTCATCCATCCGTTAGTAAAATGAGGCACCCTGAGGACGAACAGTGCAAAGTTTTTCCCCGTTAAGTACTAACGTGGGTCTAACAGGAAGGGTATTCTTGTCTTTTTGCTTTCACATGAATGTATAGTGAACCTTTGCCTTTTTTAAAAAAAAATATTTAATTTTTAACAAAAAAAAATAAATTTTTGTTCAATAATTTTACTTTTTTTTAAAAAAAAATTTGGCGCACAAATATTTTCTTTTAAAATTTTAAAAAGAGAATTTCAATTTATTTCATACGTTATTTTAGAATTTTTTTTATTTAAAAAAATTACTTTAAAAAAAATCACCAAGTTAATTTTTTTTCGTACGTTATAAAAAATAACCAAGTAAAATAACGTATAAAAAATAATGTTTTTTACTTGGTAAATTTAAAAAAATAATTCTTTTTAAATAAAGCACGAAAAAAATTATAATTTTATTTTTTTAAATAACGCACGAAAAAAAATATATTAAAAAAATAATTTCAAAAAAAACTTTAAAATTTTTTTTAAAAAAGCAAAGGTCACCATACATCCTTGTGGAAGCAAAAAAGACAAAAATATCTTTCCTATTAAATACCCTTCCTGTTACTTTTTTTTGAACGACAAAGTTTTATTAAACTAGCAAGATGCTAGAAAATTACAAAGAAATTAAATGAGGGTTTTTAAGCCAATCTACCCAAGAAAACCTTCTACGACATCGACTATTACACCAATTGAAAGAACAAAGAACAATATCATCAAAAACAACCGAGCGTTTGGGAGGATTTTCCTCGAAAATGGTACGATTCCAAAATCTCCAAATAGACCACCAAGCTACAGCAAAGACCCCCTCCAATAAAGACTTAACCATGACCGGCAAACGAATCGATTGGAACCAGGAAAGCCACTCCTGAAATGAAGACCAGTCTTGAATATCCAAATCCCACTACCTACATATACGACGAAGAATGGGCCTAGCAAGATCACAGCAAAAGAGGGTGTGGTGCACATCTTCATCGCAAGAAAAACAGATCGGACAAATGGAGGACTCGACATGAACGCCTCTACGAACCAAATTAACTCTAGTCGGTAAACAGTCAAGACGAGATCGCCACACGAAAACATTCACCTTGATGGGGATAAAGCTCGACCATCTGGTAGGAACTGAGATGGAGGGAAGAAATAAGTCATCGATAAACTTCCGAACCTCCTTAACTCGGAATACACCGTCGCCGGACAAGTCACAAAACCATCTGTCACAAGAATTCGATAAGGAAACCGAACCAAGTAAAGAAATCAACCCCTGTAATTGATATGTTTCAATGCCTCCTCGAGCGCTCCTACGAAAGGAACTGTCCACCTCAGAATTCAATTTAGCCGCAACCGTTATATTCTTGTCAAGCTCCAAAGCAAAGAGACGAGGAAATATAGAATGCAAAGGCGCGTCTCCTATCCAGCAATCAAACCAGAATAGAGAATTAATACCATTCCCAACTCTTTTTTACAATATTCTATAACTCAACTTGATGCTTTTAAATTCGATTGCGAAGCTAAATTTTTACATGTTTTAACACAAAGTGTGACCATTAATCTTAGAGAAAACTACAATTTTGGTCCACTATCTTTACCGGGTATAACACTTTTGGTCCATTTTTTAAAAAATTTGCGGGACCCATTTAAGAAAAAGAGCACGGTTTAAGAGCAAAATAACTTGAGACCCGCAAGACTCGCCGTGAAGCTTGGATGCTAGAGCTTTATCCCAAGCGACCCAAGTAATCTTCTTTTCCCCTTGATCCGTTCCATTGAAGAACCGACATCGAATAGACTCCATATTCTTCAAAATACCACGAGGGACCTTAAAGATCGACAAGTTGTATATCGGGGATGAACCAAGAATAGATTTAAGGAGTGTTAAACGCCCACCTATCGAAAGAGTTTTTACTTTCCACTTAGAGAGACGAGCTCTAAGTTTAAAAATAATATCGTCCCAAGCATTGAGCCGAGAAGGACACTGACCAACCATTACGCCTAAATAACGGAACTGATTATGCATTACGGAGCAGCCAATAGAAGAAGCCTCCTGATCGACCTCGGGAACTAGAACACGCCACTCCTAAAGCTGACTTTTAGAAACATTTTATTTGACGCCCCGATGCAAGAAAAAACTCGTCAAAAATATTCAAAGATACCTATGAGTACTGCGCACCATTCGCCAGAAACATAGCATAATCTGCATTAAAAAAAAGGGAGAAAACCGGAGATAGACCCGGCAAATAGAAGTCCTTTCCTTTAAAAAGCCCTACGTCAACAGCCTTGGAAAAAGAGATATGTAAAGACTCCATGATAAGGATAAATAGATAAGGAGCAAGAGGATCTCCTTGTTTAAGCCCGCGATGACAAGAAAATTCTTTAGAGGGACTCCCGTTAATTAAAACCGACGCTCTAGCGGAATAAAGCGTACCCTTAATCCATTTACACCAATTATGACCGAATCCGAAAGCCTCCAGAACATCAAGTAAGTAATCCCAACGGACTGAATCATAAGCCTTAGCGAAATCAACTTTGAAAAACATTGCTTGATTCTTCTTCCGTTTGCACCAATGTAAAACCTCGTCAAGAATAAAAGGGCCGTCTAAAATTTGTCTCCCAGCAACGAAAGCAGATTGAGTCTCGGATACAAGGTCCGAGATAACCGAGACCAATCTATTAGCAAGAATCTTAGTCACAACTTTGTAAATACACCCAATCAAGCTTATGGGACGAAAATCATTCACTAAACTTGCATAAATTAAACCTTCGTGGATTAATGCAACAAAAGCAGAATTTGCATCCTTTGGAAAAAGTAACCATGAACAAAAAAATGATCATATCCACGGGCCACAAAGTCAGAACCAAATACATTCCCAGAACTTCCTAGAAGAATTCGAAGGAGAATCCATCAGGGCCCAGAGACTTGTTGTGCGACAAGTCCAAACTTTGCCTTACAATCTCATCACGCGACACAACAAACAATCCCGAGATCCACACACTTTGACTTAAAGATTAATTCTTTTAAGAATTGGAAATTAATTTTAAATATCTGTAAAGCATCAGGACATTTAAGCGATTCTGCAAAATGGTTAGCGAAAGTGGTTTTGATAGTTTCTGGATCAGTACACCAGATGCCGCCAACAAAGACTCCACGAATCGCAAGTTGGGATCTTCTCATATTTATTAATTTCCATGAAAAAACTTTGAGTTTTCGTCCCCTTCTAACTGGCCTATTAATTTTTTTTAAAAATACCATAATTAACATTAGACATTTCTAAACATAACTCTATCTTTTGGATTCCATCTCATAGCTTTAATAAGATTATTTTTCAATTCTAGACGACGAAGAACAGTAGAATCGTCATTCTCTCCACGATCAATAACCTTATCAATCTCCCCTAGCTAAAAAACGATGGCGTTTTTGGAGCTTGACATGTCTTTCTTCTTATCTTTAACCCACTTCCGAATAATACCTTTAAGATCTTGAAGTTTTTTCTTGAACCTTATCATTCCATTTGCATCCGAATGAGAGAAAGAGAGCCATGATTGTTTAACCAAATCATCAAAACCCACCAAATCAAACCAGGAATGGTAAAATTTGAAGGGAATTGGACCAAAATCCAGGCGCATTTCACGAAGTAAAATCGGACGGTGATCCGAAAGGTGACGGTCAAGACAAATAGCTGTGATGGAAGGGAATTGAGGGAATATACCATCGGATATAAGAAATCTGTCAAGCTTGCTCATTTTTGAACCCGAAGGGTGGGACCAAGTGAATGCATAACCCTCCAAAGTAACATCGACTAGGCCTGAAAACTAGAGATGAAACCGATCAAAATATCTAGCATTAAAAGGATTAATAAAACAGGACCCAGACGCCGTTCGTCCCTAGAAACGGACCTTCGTTAAAGTCCCCATAACAATTGCAATTCATCACGATTCAACGACCCAAATGGTAGAAAGTTAGTCCCTAAAGCACCTTTAATGAGAAGTCCGTGTTGCGGTGCATACACAACGACAAAAAGAATCTTAGAATTAGTGGGTAACCATGTACCAAAATATTTGCAAGATAACGTTTTATCCGATATCTTAACGTGTATCCTTCCTAAAAATTTTTTAATGCTGTCCCATACACATAAAATACCTCCCGAACGATGCCGTGATGGTGGGGAGGGGGGGTTAGCAGCTACAGGGGGACGCCGAGGGAGTCATGGAGGTATATGTGGCCATAGGCCGGGTGGGGGCCGGGGCGGCTGAAAAGCGGTTCGCGGGCTATCCATATGTTGCAACCCTAAACAGTGTGGGTAGTTTTCAGATAATTGCAGTAAGAAATAAGTAGATGGTATTGTATGGAGGGTAATAGTTTAACGCCGTATCACATAGCCACGGTGTGGCCGTTTTTAGTGTTTTTACGGGTGAGCGATTAGTGTTATACCAGAGAGCCGTATGGAGTATGGCGAGTAGTAGGAGGTGCAAGAAGGGCATGATCTATCAAAACTGTTCTCCACGGTGTCCCGGATAGTCATGATCTCTGTTGAGAAGGTCGTTGCCTCGCAGAGCAGGGCACGAACTGGAGCCGTCGATTAGAGATGATCGCGCAGATTGGCTATGGAGCCTACATGGGACGTAGGTGCATCTTTCGAGGGGGAGGGATGGCTGCCGCGTGTGTCCGCAGGAGTAGTTTGACACGCGAAGGAGGACCGCTGGGCCGTGTGTGGTGTGAATGGGGGTAGGTTTTGTTTCGCATTGTGAATTACGTTGTCCACTACTTGTACTGGTCGAGGGTGAATGGTGTAGCAGCGATGCTAAACTCAGAGGTACCACGGGAACGCGGGGGTTTGGTCTGGCAGGAGCGACTCCATGTGGATGGGACGACGTGAAGGCAGAGAGAGGGTCAAGGGGGGGGGGTTATAAATAGGTGATGATTAGTATCCGCTCCCCCCCTCCTCCCCGTAATAGACAGTTACCTGCAGCGTACCGAACATATCCTATCTGCTTATCGGCGAGAGGCGTTTCGGGGTTTCGGGGTGGTCTCCTTCATGTTCTAGATTTCTGGGGGGGGGGGATTTGCCTGTTTTATCTCGCGTTAGGATATAGATAAGCCGGACGGGGCTGGGGGGGGGGGTGGAGTAAACCTCGGTTTGTGGTGTAGGATAAAGGGAAGGGACACGGCTCATTAAAATCTAAATCTCTCGCATAATTGTCGTGATTTGCCTCGTGCTTGATTCAATAAAATCAGAAATGCCCAAAAGATGGTCCTGTGATGAGATATGAATGTATGAGATGTATATTGAACTGATGATGCTAACTATTCCGTGAGGGTTCCTTTTATAGACCAAGGATAAACCTTAACAGGCTTACAAAACGCGTAAAAGATAATACATATCTTTTCCTATAATATCTCATACATATCTCTTAAACGGTACTAAGTATTTTATACTAACGGTACAAACTATCTGAGCAGTACTTAACACTTTGTACTGTCAGTACTAACTATAACTAGCGGTACTAAGTATATACCTAACGGTTATAAATCCCAACATTATAATTGTAAGAGATCACACTTCCTTTTCTATATTGTACAAATTGTAAATGATCAAAAACACCGAGCAGGTCACCACTTTGCCTATAATACTTGGGTAATTGATTAAATATCTACGAATGTTTTCGCAAAAAAACCCCATCAAGACTTGTGAAAATCATATTAAGATTATCACAAGAAAACATATATAACCCTCATAAAATAACATTTATACAATGTCATTTTAAGACTTAAATGATCATATGTTACATAAATGTATAATAGTTTCTTTGACTAACATTTATTAAATTTGTAACTCTCCATGACATTTATTTATAAGATTAGTGACCTAGTAATAGACCATTAACAAAAACTTTAACATAAATGAATATGTAATTGATGATTCTAATCATGACATATAACATACGCATGACATATAGTCGATGCTTAATGAATATTTAATACACAATATCAATACATCAAAATTTATTAACCACAACTGTTACACTTACTCTAAAATATGATATGAATCAAAAATCCATTTTGTTATAATATATCAAACCAAGATATGTCTATCATACGTTAATAAAAAATCAAATACATGAAAACTACTAGTCAAGTTTATTCTATGTTTATAATCCATTAGTTTAGCATCAATATGAAGTTTGGATCCGTATTACTCATCTTTAACTTTAGGAAATAAATATTTATTATATGATCACCACTAAACAATCATACACACAATATTAATATTAGCCATATAAATATTCTAGCCTTTTTAATCTATAACTGATTGAATGAGTTTACATCATTGACTATTGATTTTTGACAAAAGATGAAAGAAAAAAAAATCTTCATTGACGATAGCTTATTAACATATAATTAAAGGAGTTAAAATTCGTACCTTGACCAATGAAGCGTCATGAGGTTCAATAAAAAAATCTGCTTCATTCTCGTTTGTCTTTTTGAGAATTAAGATCACAATGCAAGATTCCCATTGTAATTACATCATAAACTTTATCGTTAGAGCGTGCAGATAACGTGTTGTAAAATAATAAGCCTACTAGCATAATAATAACAATAAGCAAGAGAATGTACAAGAGTATAAAAGGGGAAGATGAAGCTTGTTATTGGTGTCTTTCACATTACATTAGGTGCCTCTATTTATAGGACCTCAATATCATATGTATTAAGTACCGTATAAGAGGTTACAAGACTAATCATAATGGTGGAGGTTACAAGACAAATCATAATGGTGTAGGTTACTAATTAAGGGTATAAATGTGTACAATCATTATCAATAAATATCATATACTCTAATAGCCTATTACTAATTATGATTTATTTACCCCCCCCCCCCCCCCCCCCCTCCCGAAACACAAAATTTAGAATTAAAGTTTCTCTTGCAAAACTAAGAGTCTCAATTATTGGTATTGGTTAAGTGGGCACATAATTTGGGCCTTTTAAGCTTCAAAATTTTGGGGGCTTTATTTTGATTCTTCAAACTTTCCAGAAATGGTAAGGGTGTAGTTATCGGTTCGTTATCACGGTCGTTTGGCTTATTTGTATTCGATTAAATTATATTTTTCGATACAACTGAAAATTAACAGAAACCATATTCAATTGTAGTAAATCAATAGAAAACGAATTAGGAATTTGATGTGAATTTTCGGGTTTGACACGAATAACATAGTTACATTCTTTTATATTTTAAAAAATTACAGTTATATAGATTATTAATGAAAAAATAAGTTTCAAGCTTAAAAAGTATTTTTGTATACTAGAATAAATTTTCAATGTTTTTTACGTAAATAAATGCATACAAAAAATAGAATTCGGTTTGTAGTTCGGTTTTTGGTTTAAATTGTCAAAACCATTTCCATAACGAAAATCAAGAATTTAATTCAGTTCGGTTCGCTTTTGACGTATTCGGTTTGGTTACAAATTCGGTTCGATTCGGTTTTGATTTTCGGTTCCTGTGAGTATTACCCGAACTCTGCCCCTATAAAAAGGCTGAATAGTTTTAACGTTTAATCTAAAAAAAATATAAATAAAAAATCTTCGTGTTAAGGTACGAAATAAGTAGATTGGCGTCATGGAAATGAAAGATCAACAACATGTTTTCGTTTGTTATTCGAGTGTAACCAATAGTTTTAAACTCGTATTGTTAAAACATATATCCTGTTTGAGACCGACCAATATGAGGGTCAAACATATATCCTGCATCTGCATATCCAACTAAATATGTTTTGGATGAGTTAGTATAGTATAAGCTCATTTTTGTACCTTGAAGATATCAAAATATTTGCTTGATCTCATTTCAATGCCTCCTCATAGGACATGAGCTATATATTGCTAATAAGTTTAAAGAAAAATGATATATCCGGTCGTGTATGACTAACGAGAAATATCAATGATCATATGTCACTTAAATAAGGTACCTCGAGACCAAGAATGTCTTCATCATCTTTCGAAGGTCAAAAAGGGTATTTTTTTTTCTTTTCTTTTCTACATCAAGCGATCTCACCGCTATTTATCCACATCAAACCTTTTCTAGACCTTTTCCGTGTATGCTTCTTGGTGGACTAGAACTCCATCATCAAGATGTTCAATTTTCAATCCAAGGAAACACTTTGTTTTCTGAGACCTTTCTTCTCGGACCCTTTCTTTAATCATTCAACTGCCTTTCTAACCTCCCGTGGAGTTATGATAATATTTAGATCAAAGCATACACAACAATTATGATATATTAATGTCAAGATCTTTATAAAATGCATGGGCATATAGGATCATTTTGTATCCCTCTTTTAATAAATATTCACTAAGGCGATATATTATATCATGTATGACCACTAGCGAGAACTTTAAATGTTTCATAAGCATTTTATTATCACACTTTAATTCGATATTGTGATCATCATCTTTATAAATCAAAGGGTCTTTTCAACTTCATGTGACCTCATAAATGTGAGAGTTGTTTATCCATACAAAGATACAACTTTGTTCTTTCATGATGCATACAGATTTCATCCTCAATATGTTTAATTTTGAAATTAAGACAAACTTTGTCTTTTGTTTCAAATTCAATTTCTATGCATTCAATCGCTTTTCCAAATAGTGTATGAAACTTAAAACATATTCAAATCCATATCTATTATCAAACAAAATTCTTTATTTGGCACAATACTATACACCTATGCCTAAAACGTGAGCATTATAAATACTATTCTCGAGAACTTTTCTTATATGATTTAAGCATTATAAATCCCTAGAATGCTTCATTGCTTTCATATGCTATAATGAAATTTCAACATCACATGAGCTCTATTCATTTATCTTATAGACGCATATCAATTATTTATGACATTGCCAGACTTATACAATATTATAATACATTATTGGATCCACCACATGTGAACATATATCTGCATGATCATTTTTAATTCTCTGAGAAAATATACTTGTGCCATCACTTCTAGCTTATGCATATTTCTATTTTATTTTCTCATAAAGACCGATGCATATCCAATAAGTTTTATACATTCATGTATATGGACTGTAAGTCTCAAACACATGTCTCATTGGAAGAGACTTCAATTATCCATTACTTACTTGCGTCATTAATTTTTCTTTTGGATCCTCACATTCACTTTAGCGCTATATTATTTATTTACATTATTATCATGCACGTTATCATATATATATTTCGACGTCGATTCATTTCTTTTCGATTCCATATTTCACTAGACATTGCATTATATATCATTTATTGAGATCTCATAGTTTTTCACGTACCCGGAGTTTTTCAATTACTTTCATGTCTAGTGTCTCTTTAGAATACTGTTATGGGGTTTTTATTACCTCGATTCGACCATCTTAACTTTCTTTCTCCATTTGATATCTTCATTCTGTGGTCTTTAATTTTGGAATCGTTAGTCTATCAAGTTGCAGACGTGTACATAGACTTTATACCAATCATTGATCTTATTGTTGGGGACATATGGTGAACTGGAGCTCTGGCGGCGTATAATGATTCTGATAAACATGATCTGGCAATTACTAGAATTATCAATATATTTGTCCTTTGAAACTTCCAAAGCTTCATGTTCATTGATGGGAGGATCACATTTTGTATTATCATATTCATTCTAAAGTTTCATGCTGCTCATTCTCCCTGATCTAATTATCAGCCTTTAATTCCATTTTGTGCTATATATGTGATGGGATTTAGTATATATTGCACAATTACAAAATCTCACATGGGAAATATGATTTGTGACCAAAAACCATTCTAATGGGGAGTAATCATTATAGATTATTGGCAAGATGCGAGTTCATATGTTATAACATGCCCCATAAACTATAAGTTTTGTTCTCATAATTATTAGATTTGTAATCAACTGAATACGTTTTGTAAACGTTTCAACAAAAGCAATTCGTGTATGAACATGGCCTACCGTTAAGTTCAACATTATTCCAATTATTAGCCCCTATACTAGGAAGTATTCACCACCATCTACAAAATATAATTTGGAAAATCATGCTCGCTCATTAATCACACTAACCTTAAGTAGTGTATTTGATGATCATTCTGACGATGCATCAAGTTTAAAACTCAAAATGATCTATATTGCGGATGTATAGGCCTACATACATCTCTTTTATATTCTTTCCAAAACTTTATAGGACAAGCTCCTCACTTTAAATTGATTGTGATAGATGAACAATTAACTTTCATCGAGAACAATCAATTTTATCTTTGAAGAAACATATTCTTCTTCGTATTTCACTACATCAATAGACTCGCGGGATGGTACTAACCGGGTTCAAGCCACAAATTTATTTAGAATAATCTCCTGCTACAGTAAAATTATTGTTTATGACCATATATTTGCTTCAATCGCACTTTTTCATTTAACTCGAAATCTTGGCAAAATAAAACAAATAGTTTTATCCGACCACATGTGCTTCAATTGCACTTGACTTTATGTTAAAGTCGAATAATATCGTGAAACTAATACATCATCAAATTTATAATTTTGTTTCTCGAATCGAATTTATATAAACACTTTTATGACTTTTAGCACTTTTATAGTTTCAGCATAGCTCAATATAATTAGCATTTACCTGAAATACAAAATCTTTTGTACTTCTCAAGTTGCACAATTTGGAAAACACATATATACCACTTACCATTTAATAATTTGTCTTTTGGGTAAATAAAACGGCATAATAATTAATGGCACACTGGCTGCACATATAATTTGCGGAAACATCATGTCCTTATATTCATACATCCATTGGCAACCTTAAAATAATGTTCTCATTTACTCGTGAAGTTTTTTCATATTTCCATTATCGTATATTTATATGATGTCTTACCGCATCTAGTGGTCCATCATGTTTATATCATGAATTTCATTATGTGTACCTCAGTCACGTCTATTGCTATGATAATTAACATACAAAAAATTGTAGATCAAGAGTAAATCCTGTCTAGCATTCCGATCACTTTTATTATGCTACAAATATATTAGTCCAGGGTATTCTAAGGCCTCCAAATCTATTATTATAAAAAGACTATCTAGATAACAATCAATGTTATACATAAGTCTTTTTCACGGATTCAAATTATTTCATAAACTCCATGTATATAAATATTCAAACATCAAAGTTATTCTAACTGCATATTATTTTTTTAAAACCACATTGCTATCATAAACAACAATTATTTAACTATAACACATGCAATTCAAATTAGCATTAAAATTAATCACCTAATTAGCCACATTATAATTTTTTTTTTATAGACTAGAAGCCCGATATCAATAAACTCATGGCCTCAGATTTTTATTAGTAGTATTTTATTTTGCAAGTCCCAATGTAGCGTTAATTTATTGTAGCGATTGCGATGTCAACTTATTTGGTAAAAATTCCTTAATGAAGAAAATTATATTGACAAACAAGAGCTATTTAACAGTAGACACATCATGTTATAATTGTAAGAGATCACACTTCCTTTTCTATATTGTACAAATTGTAAATGATCAAAAACTACGAGCAGGTTACCACTTTGCTCCACTATAATACTTGGGTAATTGATTAAATATCTACGAATGTTTTCGCAAAGAAACCCCATCAAGACTTGTGAAAAATCATTTAAAGGATTATCATTAAGAAAACTCTATATCCCTCATAAAAATAAGTTTTATAAAATTGTTATAACTTTAATGAATATTATTGATGATTCTAATCATGACAATTAAACATACGCATGAAAAGTATAGTCGATGCTTAATGACATATTTAATCTACACAATATCAATAACATAAATGTATTAACCACAACCGTTACTCTTAACTGTTAAAATTGTATGAATCATAAAATCTTTTTGTTATATATATCAAACCAAGATATGTCTATATACGTTAATAAAAATCGATATTCACGAAAACTACTAGTCAGTGTATCTATGTTTTAATAGTGAATTAGTTTAGCATCAATATGAAAGTTTTGGATCGTAAATTACCTATCTTTAACTTTAGGAAATAAATATTTATTTATATGATCTCACTAAAACAATCATCACACAATATTAATTTTTGCAATATATATATTATTAGCCTTTTTTATCTATTATAATGATTGAATGAGTTTACATCATTGGTCTATTGATTTTTGACAATAGATGTGAAAGAAAAAAATCTTCATGGGACGAAGCTTATTAACATATATTAAAGGACCGTTAAAAAAATTTCGTTACCTAGACCATTGAAGTCGTCATGAGTTCAATAAAAAATCTGCTCATTCTCGTTTTGCCTTTTTGAGAAATAAGATCACAATGCAAGATTCCCATTGTAATTACATCATAAACTTTATAGTCTAGAAGCGTTGATGATAAGTGTGTAAAATAATTATGCCTTACTAGTCATTAAATAATAACAATAAGCAAGAGAATGTACAAGAGTATAAAAGGGGAAGATGAAACTTGTTGTTGGTGTCTTTCACATTACATTATATGTATTAAGTACCATATAAGAGGTTACAAGACTAATCATAATGGTGGATGTTACAAGACCAATCATAATGGTGTAGGTTACTAATTAAGGGTATAAATGTGTACAATCATTATCAATAAATCTATACTACTTTATAAATCATTTAGCCCATCTATATTTAGAAGTCTTAAAAAATTAAGTATAAAAGATTACTTTATTAGGAAAGATGTAAATAAACCAATTAGAATAATATTCAAGGCTTACACATTTTAAAAGCCTTTAGAAAAATTCAACCAATTAAATGGTAAAAAGTTGTAAGTCCCATATACGTTTTTTAATTACAAGTCAACTTATAATGTTAACATTGATATTGTCATCAATTCAGTCAAATTTTTAATTGTTGCATTCATGTTGGTCCATTTGTAATGGTCCAATAAACTCATTTAAGTGTAAAACCACAAACTCAAATACGGTGTATAAACAACACATACTAACAAAAATTCATTTAACATTTTCATCGCTCTATTTTAACTCTCGCTTTTAAAAACAATAAAAAACCCTTTCTTTTCTTTCTTCAAACCATCATAATTTCGACCTGTCACATATTAGTTTTGCCGCCACTACCGTTTAGTTATGCAACACAACTTTTGCCTAACAGCATGTGCTCTCAGCCGCTAACGCAGCCATTTGCCCGCAGACCGTTCTGCCATGATAATGTTCATGGTCTTTGGAATTAGAATCGGGGTTACCAATGCAGAAGAGGTAATACGGGTAGACCAAACGAAATAAAAAGTCTTATTTACTACTTCCGGTGTGACGTCATTTTTAAATAAAAGCTGATATGGTTTTGGAGATGAATGAAGAGGGTTTAAGATGTTTGATTTTGATGATTTTCTTAAAATGTTTGATGACATCATGGTTAATTATTGCAAGGATGATTTCAAGAAATGTTGAGGGCTTACATCATTGATGTCAAACGCTAAAGTTTGATGGATTTGATTTTTTTAATGATAGAGTCTTATGAAGTAATTGAGTGGATCTGCAAAGCATCCGTGATCATGAATCTATTAACTTTTGATGAAGTGGCTGAGATTTTTAGTTAGTTTTTTTCATTATGTTATGTTAGTGATTTGGTGATTGTAGTTTTGAATTGATGATCGATGATGATGATGATAACCCGTTTGGGGTTTTATTTGTTGAATTTTTAGAATTTTAATATTTGATTTGTGATTATTGGGGTGTTTGGAATTGTTCAATTTACTTAACTATTACTTACGTTCAACGGTTTTTTTTTTTATTATGTAGTGATTGTTCACTGTTAAAAATAATTATTGAATTTGTCCAAGTTTATCATTTCCAAATCTTAAAAAAAGAATAAAGCAACTATCATTATAAAACGTGTTATCCGCTTTTTTAAACAATCATCTGTAACATGACCTCCAATAATTATTACAAACGTTGAAACGGCTTTTAATTCATTTATATCTATACTTATTTATTAAAAATGTTGTAACGATCCATAATATAAAAGCCACACAAACCACTTTTATATATGTCTCCCAAAAACACAATGTTTTTTTGTTTAAATACTAAAATTGTCTCTCAATTACCCTCACTTTCACTTCCTCAATCTTACTGATACCTCTATGCAGAGATTCTTTATTTTTTCGTTAGAAAAACGCTTAACCGGATAACATTTGCTCGCCGCAAAAGATAGTCACATGGTACCCGCTGTCGCATTGCGCGGGTACCCGGCTAGTATTCATAACACTAATAACTATTACTACATTATGATTTATTTACCGAAACACAAAATTTAGAATAAAGTTTTCTCTTGCAAACTAAGAGCTCTCAATTATTGGTATTGGTAAAGTGGGCACATCATTTGGGCCTTTAAGCTTCAACTTCTGGCTTTCTTTTGATTCATTGGTTCGATTATACGGTCGTTTGGCTTATTTGATTCGATTAACAAGCATGTTTACCCGCGCGTTGCTGCGGGACGTTAATTTTTCGCGCATAGTTGCGGGTTTAATTGTTTTTTCTATTTTTTTTATTATTATGGGGTTTTTTTTTTGGGGGCTTATGTTTAACTAGTGGTTTTTTTTTATATGGGCTTATGTGTTAGGGCCTCAATCGGCATTTGAGGGTATTTTTTGATCTAAATATGTCAGTACTTTTGTAATTTTTTTATTTTTAATTTTGTTGCCGATAGTATTTTTTTTTTGTATTGGCGTATTAAAAAATAAAAAAAAAGTGGGCCGGCCCAAACTGGGAGCCCATTGGGCCGAACACTGTTCATATTACTGTAGCACGACGTATGTAAAAAACGACGTCGTATCACTTTTGTGCCGAACAATTTTTTTTTTTAATATTATTTTGTGCGGGTTGTTTTTTTTATATGAGCTTATGTGTTGGGCCTCATGACGCGGGGTTCTTTCTTTGATATGAATTTGGTCAAGTCAGTACTTTTGGGAATTTTATTTTTTTTTATTTTGTGTCGATGTATTTTTTTTTTATTGCGTATTTTAAAAAAAAGTGGCCGACCCAAAACTGGGATGCCCATTGGGGACGACACAAGTTTCTATTACTGTAGCAGACGATTAAAAAAAAAAAGAGGGCCGGCCCAAAAATGGGAGCCCATTGAGCGAAATGTTCATATTACTTAGACGAACGTAAAAAGACGTGTATTACTTTTGTAATGTGTATGTATATAATGAGGAGTAGCGTCCGTAATTTTTTTTTTCTTTTTTTGGCCAACCAAAGAAGGAGAGCTGGATTAGAAAGTTTTTTTTTTTGGGTACCGTATGAACAGTACCGAGACAGTGGCCCGGGGGGGTGGTTAGTGTTCATTTTACTGTAGGGAAAGCAAGGCAAAAAAAAAAAAAAAAAAAACGACGTTTAGCTATAATGAAAAGGTACCGTCCAGAAAATTTTTTTCATTATTTTTGGCCAAAGAAGGGGAGGGGGATTATAAAGTTTTTTTTTTTTTTTTTTGGGCCGATGAACAGTAACCGAGCCCAGGTGGCCTACGGTGGGTAACTGTTCATTTTTCAGTAGAAGCAAGGCTTTCATTAAAACGCGTGGAAGTAACACTTTTAATATGTGTTAGTACAAATAATGAGTGCTACGTCAGTAAATTTTTTTTTCTTATTTTGGCCAAAGAAGTGGAGCGGCAATTATAAAGTTTTTTTTTTCCCGGGTCCGATGGAACAGTAAACGAGCCCGTGGGACGGGTATGTTCATTTTACTGTAGTAGAAAGCTAGTCAAAAACGAGTAGTACCCACTTTTAAAAATGAGCAATTTTTTTTTTCATATTATTTTGTGCGGGTTTATTTTTTCGGTCTCATGTTTGATAGTTTGTTTTGTTCTTATATTAAATGACAATCGCGCGTTTTTTTTTTTGGCCCAAGCCGATAGAAAGCCGTAAATAGTTAAAAATGAGAGTACGTCCCGTAAATTTTTTTTTCTTATTTTTGGCCAAAGAAGGGGAGCGGGATTATAAAGTTTTTTTTTTTTGGGCCGATGAACAGTAACCGAGCCCAGTGGGCCGGTTACTGTTCATTTCACTGTAGAAACGTGGCCAAAACGACGTAGTATAGCTTGTGAAATGTGTATTACTATAATTCGATTAAATATATTTTTCGATACAAATGAAAATCGAACAGAACCATATTCAAATTGTATTAAATCAAATAGAAAACCGAATTAGAATTTGATTTGGTTTTCGGGTTGACACGAATAACCTCAGTTACATCATTTATATTTTTAAAAATTACATTTATATAGATTATTAGTGAAAAAAATAAGTTTCAAGCTTAAAAAGTATTTTTTTATACTAGAATAAATTTTCAATATGTTTTATGTATATAAATGTATAAAAAAATAGAATTCGGTTTGTAGTTCGATTTTTGGTTTAAATTGTCAAAACCATTTCCATAACGAAAATCAAGAATTTAATTCAGTTTGGTTCGCTTTTGACGTATTCGGTTTGGTTACAAATCCGGTTCTATTCGGTTTTGATTTTCGGTTTCTGTGAGTATTACCCGAACTCTGCCCCTATAAAAAGGCTGAATAGTTTTAACGTTTAATCTAAAAAAAAATATAAATAAAAAATCTTCGTGTTAAGGTACGAAATAAGTAGATTAGCGTCATGGAAATGAAAGATCAACAACATGTTTTCGTTTGTTATTCGAGTGTAACCAATAGTTTTAAACTCGTATTGTCAATGGTCATAACTCTAACTACGAATTCATATAAATCTATATGGGTATGAATCAAATTTTTAATTTTCAGATGGTTTCCTACTATTATAAATATACACATTAGGTGACTAATACACAGTCGTTTTGACTGTGGACCATGTGCTACAGTATCGGGCTCCCATTTTGGGCCAGCCCGATTTTAGTTTTTTTTTTTAATTTATGCACAAAGTAGGAGGGAAAAAAAATATTACAAAAGTTTCGATTTATTCAGATAAAAAAAATACCCGCGGAAACATCTTCGATACCTAATAACTTTAAAATAATCGATATGGTCACAAACCTACAACCCATTGTATTAAAAAAAACCCATATAGCAAAAAAAAACACTTTAAACATGAGGCCCAACACATAAGCCATATAAAAAAAAATATTACTAATATACACATTTGTCGACAAACTAGCCTAAAAAATTCGTCAATCAAATGTGGCCCATAAATATACTAGGCCCAAAGTAAAAAAATAATACAAAAACGGATCCATCAACTTTTATACTATTTACGATTTTCTTAATCAAAAAATCCGTAAAAATTAATCAAAAAAAACTCGTCATTTTTTAAGTTCACATCTTTTTTTACATTCATCGGACCAAAAAAAAAGATATCGAACGTCCCCAAAAAAAGAAAAATATTCGGTGGAAAAAATTAACCCCTCCCACGCAAAAAAACAATTTTCGAATCATAAAAAAAAAAAAGGAATATCCGGAAAAAAAATTAGCCACAAAAAAAAAACAACCCTAAAAAAATAGCCTTTTAAAAATCTGGAACAAAAAATAAAAATAATAGAAAAACGGACCCTTCACCTTTTTTTAACTATTTATCGATTTTCTTAACACACAAAATAATCCCGTAAAAAAATTACCAAAACCGTCCCAAAAAAAGAAAATATTCGGGAAAAAAAATTAGCCCGTCCCATGTCCAAAGCAATTTTTTTTCCCGAGAATCATACAAAAAAAAAGAAAAATATTAAAAATTTGCCCCGCCATAAACGATCGCCCAAAAATAAAACCAACACCAAAAAGTAAAAAAAAAATTTATCCATCGGGTAAAAATTATTTGCCCCGCCGCAACGCACGAGTTCTTTTGCTTGTTAATTACTATTAACAGATAATCATGATAAACACAAAGACGTAAATCTAGATGACAAACATATAAACTATCCAATTTAACAACATATGTAACTAACAAATCATGTCATTAAGAAATTAAACTTATAATTAGGCAAGCACAAAAGTATTTAGCCTTTCATTACAAACATTAAATCAAAAACTAAATAATTCAAAGTAATGAAACTATTCATAAGTGTTGATAACAATCACTTCGTGAATTAAATATGAGCGTTAATGATGTTTGAAGTCTTCTAATCTTGTTGATCTTAGCTTGGTAAGTGGTTAAGAATGGAGAAAAATCGTCTGGAACTTATAAGATTATGAAAAATGTAACCCTAAGTTGGGTTTAAGGATGATATTTATAGAAAGCACAGCCTGTATTGTATACGACATATATATATATATAAGTTCCTTACGGTCGGTTTATGTATAAAATACGATGCGTCGTATAGGTCTTCGATCCCTTATCTTTCATTTATGGGACCGATATAGTATACGACGTATAGCTATGAACTTACATGTCGTTACGATACCACAATGATTGCGAGTTCAACTCTTAGCATAAACATATATGTGTGTAATTTTCTGAATTTCCAAAAGAACTAGGATACAAACATTATTAAACGGTATTAAATATTTGGCCAAAGCCCAATTGTAGGTTTAGTCAGTCAACTGTATATTTGCTAATAAAATTTACTTTATTATTTCATGTAATATTTGACTTCAAATAATTTACTTAAGTAAATGAAATTTATTTTAATATTCTACAATTTAGTTAAACATTTTCATCATTGAATTTTTTTTTATTGAACTAGTTTTGACTTTTTGAAATACAAAAACTGAAAAAAAGGCAGTTTAGAAAGGTAAACAACGGTCTCAATTTTAATTTCTTTTTTTACTTGATGTATAAAAGTTTGAATTTCCATAACACTTTTTATGAAGATCGTTTCATTTTAAATTTCAAAGTATTTATCTTGTTTTTTTATTTGCATATTTCAGTATCAAGTGTTTTAGTTTTATGTTTATAGTTCATAAATATACGAAGTTTAATATTACGGTCAATTTAATAGCACGTGCTCCATGTGTCTTATGCTATCGATTACGTGTCCCTCTATTTTCTGTTTCAAAGCCGTGCTCAGCTTGCTCCAAAGTTTTTACAGGGGATATTTATGGAGACCATGCTATATCTTGTGCCGGTATTATTGGTATTAAGCATCGCATAATGTTGTGCTGTGATACTCTGGTCGAACCACTATGTTTCCGGGGCAGGATTTCGGCTGGAAAGAAGTTGATATTGGTCTTGAGGGGGACTTGTGAAATGCACCCTTCGTACCGCCGGATATGCTTACTCTTTTCGTGGGATGAAGGGATTGATGTGCTGTGTGGACTTTTGTAACAGGGGTCCTCACTTTTGACGCAGCTGGGATGGGTTGATTTTGTGCCCCCGGTCGTTGCATTGATTGATGCATGCAATCGTAAACGTATCAAGTACAGGCTAATAGTGTGACAGGACATCGGATTTGGTTTTCTCCACTTTCATTTTCGTCGCTTAGGGAATTAGAATAAGATGCGGTTGACCCTTACTGATGCGGATCCAGAAAGTTCCTCCGTGACTTGACTCGCGTACGGAAATCTTTTTTCCTTTTGTTATATAAATAAAATATTAATTAAATATAAATATTAACAATGATCAAAATCCCAAAAATCAATTGGAAACCGGAAGTAGTATGAAAGTATTTCGGGCGTTAGTCCCAACGAAGGCTTTTTGAATGGAAAATTGACAGACCGATTGATGATTGGTGTTGATGACAAAGATTTTGGATTTGATTTTTTTTCTAATTAAAATGCAAAAGCAATTAAGGAAAAAAAAAAACCTAAAAACAGAAGTATTAAAGATTTAATACCTAAAATGAGACGGGAATGTAAAAAATGCGAGCTATAAAAAGAACTATATTATCAAAAATTAAACCCTAAAGCGATAAAAATGCTAAAATGCTAAGCAGCCCGACCTCAAATAAGCTAATGGAAAATGGAACAGACAAGTTGGGCACTAAACCTAATAAGCAAATGCAGACCAAGTTAAGCAAGGTAAATAAGCTAGAACAGGCCTAGACAAATCTAATAAGCTTAACTAACCCTAAATAAGCAAGTCAAACAAGTAATTAAACTAAATTAGCTTAAGAGAATAATCAGCGGTACTAACTTAGAGTTAGTACTGCTAGCTTTGAGTTAGTACTGCTGGCTTAGATTTAGTACTGCTAGCTTTAATAAAACACAATGAAACAAGAAATAAGCAAACAAGCTAAAACAGATATTTAACTATCCCTAATAAGCACTTAGGCATAAGAATAAAGCAAACTAGAATAAAAATAGAATGACAAATAAGCTCATAAAACTAAAAAAATGATAAAACTCTTTAAAATTCTCTTTGAAAGGCAAAATAAACTTAAATAAGTTACTAAAGTCTGTAATCGAATAATGGGATTAATATACTCTAAAAAGCTAAGCACAAAATCTTAAATAGCGGATAATAATAAAGCTAATACGCAAAATGAACCTGACAGATTCTAACTGTATTAACTAAAAGTATCTAACTGGAGTTAGTACTACTTGCTTTGACGTTAGTACTGTATAGCTTTGAAAATCCCAATAATGAGAAACTAGCAGTACTAACTTAGAGTTAGTAATGCTTGTTTCCAAACACCTTTCTTTAAAGTTTTTAAAAGTTCATTCTCTTTTTTTAATTTCAAGATTGATTTGATCCCTAAATTGTTAAAATAACGATTATCAAACATAACCAAATATGATACTTATACGAAGTTTTCAATCAATAAACAAGCCTTTAATAAAACTAAATCAATATAAACAGTGTTTTAACTCCTAACTAACGTATCTAACTAAGAAATTTGCACAAACACTTTTTAATCTAACAACTAAGCAAGATAAGCACTACAACATCACGATTAATGAATAAATAAGAAAAATATAGCAAACAAATAGCACTATAAGAGTTCTACAGTAAATAAGAAAAATCAAGATAAAGAGAGAATTACAACTCCCTTGCTCAAAACAGGGTTAAACTCAAAGAGTCTACAAGCTATAGTTGTATAAAAAAAGCTTTGTGAGAGTTCATAAGCCCATCAGAACAATGGGCTTATCATCCATTAGATGTGGTTTGGGTATATTTTGAGTGTGGAAATTTTTTTATGACTTTACTTAAATTCTTAGTTTTTGAGTTATAGAACAAATGACCTTCATATGGATTTCTATAAGACTTAAAACATATTAAGTAAAGCTGCTTAACAAAGGAGAAATACAGAGATTAAGAATTGACTTAAAAACTCCATATTTGCATTAAGACGGAAATTTAAAGTTACAAACTTGGAAGAGTTAAAATTTGTAAAACACCCCCAAAAATCAGGACAACGCAGGGAATGGTAAACATTGGGTGCTAATTCAGGGCACAAAAACAAGTACGGAAAACGAACTTAAAATGGACGTTTTAATAAAGTCATATCTATTTATAAAAAGATCAGTGTTTGCAAACAGGTTTCCATTTATATGTATTAGAATAACATTTGTCAAAAGTTTGGTCAAATAGTACTCAAAGTTATTAAGGCCTTAAAAATACTCGACCACCCCACCGAACAAGCCCCCCCATATATATCCGCGCGACTGAATGCTCCTACTGCTCCACTAGCAAAATAGTAACTGGAAAATACATGCTAAAAACGTCAACAATCTTGTTGGTGAATCATAGGTTTAAGTAAAAAGCGGTATTGAAATAATTTAAGAACTATTTCATAAGAAAAAGTAGGTTACAAACATTTAAAAAGTGTTATTTCCGAAAATCCATCCGAAATCCAAGTAGTGATTCTGTAAATCAAGAAGTATTAATAAAAAGTGGACAACAACGATGCGATGTAATGTGGACTAAGTACATATTACCGAAAGTCCAAAACAAGTAATGTAGACAAGGTGAAAAACACTTCCACCAAGTCTTAAATATATATTATTGCACTAAAGGTCATGACCACGAAACCTTAAGTACTTCAAATCAAGTAGATTGGGCTGCCACATAAAAGTAGGATGTTCTGCCAAACATCCTAGAAAGTACATATCTCTAACTGTTTAAATAGCATGGATCAATACAAGTGACCCACAGAGAAAGGGGGGGATTGTCAATCCCCGATTGATCTATCCTCAACACTGCGCTCACGTCACTACAACTGACGGTTCATGATATAACTGGATGACTTAAGTGGCAGAGCGAAGGTAATTTGGCATACTATCAGGCATTACATTGGATAGCATACACTTGAAAAACTATTGTGTCCGCAGTAAAACAATCATGTCTAAAATTCATCGGGGGGTGAGGGGCGGATTTCAAATCATAGGTATTCACGCTTCAATTCATGTAGCAAACAAATCGAGCTTTTGTAAAAATAGTCATGTAACGCTTATGTAGTAGAAATCAATAAGTTCACTTTGTAAAACGAGCATGTATTCCCCTCGCGGGTTTATAAAACAATTGAATAGAAGATTAGTCGTGAACATGCGGGACTATGAACACAAAAGTATTGAAAGGTTTTGTATGTAGTAAAACTATACAAGTTTGTAAACGAAGCATGTATTCCTCGGCGGGTTTATATAACATTGAAAAAGATTGAAATGCGGAGACTTGAACTCACAAAGTAATGAAAGGTATTGTACTGTTGTAGAATATACAAGTTTGTAACGAGATGTTATTTCTCCCCAAAAAGTTTAAAAAAACAAGTAAATTAAGGCTATGAAATCAACCTTGGTGAATGGAAATCACAAGTATTCAAAATAGATAAATCGCATCGGAAGGAATCGAAGGCATACTAATCCAAATTAGGTCGTATTTGTACTAAAAAAAACACTTTGATTATTTTTAGGTCGTATAGCTCATTATACTCATCGTCTTGGGCTATCATAATTATGGGTCGAGTAGTGAACGTATGATGAGCTCAGGAACTCTGTAAATCGTCAAATCCAACAACTCGTCGATAGCCACCCCGGAAAGATCGGCATCATTATGAAACTCCCTAGTAATATAGTACTTTGATTAATACCACATATAGGTCTATATAGTTCAATCACATCTAATTGTGTTTGTGAAATAATGATTAAATCCCATTTGATAAATAAATGCCATGTATTAAAGCTCGTATAATCGTTAAATAGTTCAATCGCCTTTGTAAAATAACATTTATAAAGTTTAAAACAAGTATAAATATTATTTAAGTGATTCCAAAATGTTTCGCAAAAATTTATAAAAAAACGAACCAAACAACTATTTATCTCAGAAAAATTGTTGGTATGTTTACAAAATATACATCCGAAAAATTTGAAAACGGCAGGTTTATGTAAAAATGCGTTCCAACAACCTTTTTAGTTTTTACCTTTCGACCAATCAGACCAAAGGCCCTCGAAAGTGAGCTTCAGCAGCTGCTGATGCTGTGCACAGTTTTTCAGGGCTTAATATATATATTAACTCGCGAAATTCATAACTCATTCGTTATTAATTGAAAAATTACGATTCTTATCATTTTTGAATCCTAAAAATATGTATAATCTGTCAAAATTACTCAACTTGCTGTTTTATTTAATTTTTATAAAAATTCTTTTATAAATCTGTTTAATTAACGTATAACTCGTAATTAGCGTAACTTTTTCGTTATTTATCCGTTTGACAAGTTTCTTACCTTTTCGGAATCGTCATGATGTGTAGAATTTTATAAAAATATAAAATAATATGTTATTTACACGAATTTTGGACAGAAACTTGGTGTGACTTTGATAACTCCATTTTCATGTTAAAATCCTAAATGGTGATTTAGTTATATAGAACATGTAAACACATAATAATGAATAAAGTAAAGACATGAAAGGTTTTTAGATAACCTTAATGAGATGATGTAGGATGATGACAAATAAATGCTAAACCCTTGTTTAGACTTTAAACCCAAGATTATAACCAAGAAAACCCTTGTTTCCAAATAAAAACTCAATCTTGATTTCTTGCTTCAACACTTGTAAATAATTAATCAAGACTTCAAAATACTTTGAGGTATCTTAGATATAATATGAGGTATCTTAGACTTGTAAATAATTAATCAAGACTTCAAAATACTTTGAGGTATCTTAGATATAATATGAGAGCCATGGCTTAACCCTCCCCCTCTAAACTATCCATACAAATTTTATATAACCTATTTACATACACTCTCATATCATATCTAAGATACCTCAAAGTATTTTGAAGTCTTGATTAATTATTTACAAGTGTTGAAGCAAGAAATCAAGATTGGGTTTTTATTTGGAAACAAGGGTTTTCTTGGTTATAATCTTGGGTTTAAAGTCTAAACAAGGGTTTAGCACTTATTTGTCATCATCCTACATCATCTCATTAAGGTTATCTAAAAACCTTTCATGTCTTTACTTTATTCATTTTTATGTGTTTACATGTTCTATATAACTAAATCACCATTTAGGATTTTAACATGAAAATGGAGTTATCAAAGTCACACCAAGTTTCTGTCCAAAATTCGTGTAAATAACATATTATTTTATATTTTTATAAAATTCTACACATCATGACGATTCCAAAATGATAAGAAACTCGAAAAACCGATTTATAACGAAAAAGATACGTTAGTTACGAGTTTACGACGAGAAATACTTTTATAAAACTATTTTTATAAAATTTACTATTCATTACAGAAAGTGATATTTTTAAAACATCAAAAATATGATATAACTTTTAATTACGAGATCGTACTCGAAAGAATCGTTAAAAACGGAGCTATAACGAATAAAATACGACGTTTACGAGTTTACGATAACAAAAACTATAAAAATAAGTATATATCTGTTATGAACAGTAAAAATTGTAAAATAACAAAGATATATATTATCGATTGTGTTTTTGTGATTACATAATGAAGATTGGCTATGTATTTATACTAAATACATAGCTTAATAAGTAAGCAATGCAAACCCTAAAACATAATGGACCCAAACCCACAATTAGGTTTGGGCCGAATAAGTCAACCGTCAACGGTCAACAGTCAACGATCAAACTAACATAACTTAGCTATCTAATACTCCCCCGCAGTTTGAACGGCAGACTTTCGAACGGACAAACTGGAACATATGTTGAAAGCCGCTTCTTCTTTTCTTCTATCATTTTCATCTTCTTTGTTGTTTCTTTTAGCGGAAGCATAATTGTATTTCGCGGCATAGTGGTTCATTGCTTGCG
>BQNB010087860.1:0-17760 GCA_026074375.1 Tanacetum coccineum | reverse complement strand
ATAAGAGAGGTATAAGGAGGGTTGATCCGACGAACTTCGACCCAAAAGGAGAAGGTTTTTAAAATGCTTCGCGCTTACCCGCTCATCCGTTTCTTTGTGCGTTTTTCTAGAGAGCTGCCGTGCACCTTTGACTATCGGTTCCAAAAATATTTTTCATTTTACATATTATTATTTTATTATTTCTTTTAATTATGTGTTATTTTCAAAATCTAAAAATATTCATCTTTACTCTCTTATCTGTTTAATTCTTTATCATCATGTCTTGGTTTTTGAGGTGCTCGTGGTATGGAGGTCCGTTTAACGGTGGAAATTATTGGCGTTGTACCAATGTTAGTTTCAGAGACGAGTTTGTCCGTAACCTGATCCCATTTCTTATGATGAAACACCCGATTTTTCTTACCCATCTCCACAACCCCAGACATACTCGTGTGAGTTATGTATGAACGATTCTCACTATGGTTATGATTGTCCACCACGGGTACCGCTTATCTATGAGCAGGAACCGTGCTACAATCAAAACTTTGGTGATAATTATTATCCATAAAATTCACCGAGTTTTCCACAACAATATCTTTGTTGTGAAAACTGTGGAGTCCTCATGCGAATTTTCAGTGTCAACCGAGGAATCAGAACTTCTATGAGCCTAATCTTTTCTATAATTCTAACTCTTCCGGTTTTAACCAACACTCGCAGTATTCTATCAATCATCAGCCTCAAAGTATTCAAGACCTTAATTAGCAGAGGATGAATGATGAACGTATAAAATCACATAATGATATGATTGAGTCAAGGAATGAACTTTTTAAAACTATGCAATCCTTGGGTGAAATGTTACGTTAACGAGAGCAGGCGGCTAATCTTAGTACTCATACTCCCGAGCCTTCGTGAGGTTTCAATTCTATTTGCTATGATGACGATGATGACGAGGAGAGTACTATTCCTTTGAATGAAATTATTTCCCAAATTCCTCCGTTTATTGCAATCACACCCGTCTTACCGACTATTGAGCTCGAGGACTCTCTCATCATGGGGGATGAGAATCTTAGCACTATTCCTGAAAAGGAGTCGGACGAAGTAATTAAGTCTAGTGTTGAGGACCTTGTCCCAATCCCAAGTGAGTCCAAGGATACATCCGACAATGACAGTGAGTGTGATTTGCCTTTTTGTGATGATTCTCCCCCTCTTGACGTTTTAGGGGGTAATTCTGTGACTTTCTCCAATCCTCTCTACGATTCTAATGATGATTTACCTCTAGTAATGAAGAGTCACTTCCCGAGGAGGATGTTCTAGAGGAAAATTTTAAAATTTATTCGAACCCTCTTTTTGAATTTGATGAAGAGTAAATCTCTAGTGACATAATTCCTCTTTATAATGAGGTGTTAGGGGACATCGAGAGTAAGGACTCTTATGTTTTTAACCTTGATGAGCCGGCTTTGCTAGTCACGCCTCTTTCCGATGCTAATGAGGATGAGTGTTTCGACCCATGAGGCGATATTAATAAGATCGATGCTTTTCTAGATATTGATGTTTCTACGGATATTGAGGACGGTTATCATGATTCGGAGGGAGACATAATCTACCTTGAGAGTTTGCTTATTAATAACACTATCCCTAATGTAACGCCCCGAACCAAAAGGGTAGAAGTATTACAAATATGGTGTGACATCAAAGGCATACATAATCATAACACAAGCATAAACAGCGGAAGTCTCAATAAATAACCAAAGGAAAAAAAGTCAAACATGATTAAGGTACATATGTTCTTAAAAGACAGGCATATCCATCGAAATAACCAAAATAACAATGTCTCGAACAAAGAAACAATTTCTTATATCAAAACTAAGATCTCTCAGGGTAACGTCCCACTCAGCACTCATATTCCGAAAAGGCTAACCCCAGCTCCTAGACTTAGATACCCTGCCGCAGGAAAGAAATTGCGGCGGAGCTTACAAAGCCAGTGAAAGTATATATAATCGAACACAAAAGATAACGGGAAAATCAAAGGTACGATTAAAAGGTAACAAAGGATATTCACAAGACATGATCAAAGGAATACCAATATAAGGTTAAGGACAATTCAGAAGTTAGATAATAGTGTAAGATAAAATGAATCAGAAATCGAATCAAGTCAATTACCAAGCCCAAACAAATCATATCATAGTATCCTGGAGTCATGAGCTCCAATTGTGAAAAGACATGGGAATGCACACAAAACATTCAGTCACAATATCATAATGTCATATTCCATCGAATACAAAAACAAAGCCTCTGAGTCGGGATGCTCATCCATACGTCCCCCTTTAAAACAATGCAGGAAAATAAATCTTCAATAATGCCGCATATATAATATCAAAATATAAAAATGGAGGGGACGGTTTGAGAAAAGATCATCTCACTCACACTACTGAGATCATGCACAAAAGGATTTCAAATGATCACGGGCACATGTTACCTTCATGTGCTAGGAAAACAAATACGTGGCCTGAGGTTCTCAAAATGATAACAAAAGGGTTTCAAAGCAACTCCAAAGTATTATCAAAGTTCATTTCAAAGGGATCATAGCAAAGGTTCAATGTCAAAGGTTTCCAAATATCCAAAGGTTGCTTTTTTAGCTTATAGCTAGGGTTCAAGTTATACATAATATCAGTATCGTATAAGAGAGCAAGATTAAACTAGGGTAAGAGCAAAGGTTAGCAATTCACACAAGTAAATTAAAAGATAGAGAGGAATATGTCATGAGAAACCCTTAACGATAAGTGTCAGAATATTGTTACCTTATTCCGAAGATAAAGCAATCGTCAAGAAAACACCACAGGAAATTCAAAATCACTCCTCTTTGACGACTAAATAAATTAATGGAAGAACCTGCTACTCCAAAGAAGGTTAAGAAAAGAACTCAAGTGCAGTTGTGTATGGATGAGGAGTTAGCTAGGAAGATAGAAGAAGAAGAAAGAATCAGATTTAATGCAGAACAGGAAGCAAGAGCCTTGCAAAAAGAAGAAGAAGAAAGACTAAATCTGGAAGCAGCTTGGGAATTGCAAAGACAACTGGATGAAAGACAACAAGTCCCTACAGAAGCTACTTAATCTAAAGAAATTGATTGGAATGATCCAAGTATATTGAGGTATCATGCTTTGAAGAATAGACCTGTGTCAATAGCTCAAGCAAGAAGGAATATGATTACATACTTGAAGAATCAAGGAGGCTACAAGGAGAGCTACTTCAAGAAAATGAGCTATAATGACATCAGACCAATTTTTTAAAGAGTATGGGATCATGTAACACTTTTATTCCTATAAGGTCCGAGGTTGAAAAAGATTCTTCTAAACCAAGTGAAAAAGAAACTTCAAAAACAGTGGAAGAAGAGAAGGTTGAAAAAGAAGAAGTGAATCCTGAGACAGTGTTGAATGAAAAGAAAGCTGTTGGAATTAAAAGAAAATTACTTGCAAGAAGAAGAGCAAGTGACAAACAAGGTCGTGACAGCTTAAAGAGACAGAAGAAAGAGAAAGAAACAGCTGATATTATTAGGAAAGAAAAAGAATGAATTAAGTGTGGTTGTCATAGTTCCAATGAGGAAGAATTTGTAGATCCTAAAATCTTGCATACTAAGTTTCCTATAGTTGATTGGGAATCTCAAAATTTAGGAAATATGCATGTTTACATGATCATAAGAGCAGATGGAAACACTAGTTATCATAAAATCTTTAAGAGTATGCTGAAAAGTTTTGATAGACATGACTTAGAGGTTTTACACAGATTGGTAATGGAAAGATTTCAAGATAACACTCCATAAGGATACAATTTGATGTTATGGGGTGATCTGAAGATACTAGTAGATCCTGAGCAAGATGATGACATCTGGAAGAATCAAAACAGTGAACAATAATTCAGATGGAATCTGTAGAAACTGTTAAGTGCACACAGCTGATGGTTTTGATGGTACTTTGATGATTATTCATATGTTTGTAGAGAAAAAGTATCCACTCACCAAAGAAACACTTCAGAAGAATGCTTAACCTGGAAATTAGAAGCTAAAAGCCGAATGTTCTATGTCATTTGATTGCTAAAGTTTATCAAGACACAGATTGAAGACCAATAAAAGTGTGTTTTGAAAGAATCCTCAGCAAAAGAGAATTGAATTTCAAAGTCCAGAAGAAACATTGAGATTCTGAGATGTAAATCACAGTTAAGGGAGGATTGATAAGGATATCAGAAGCTTCTACAAGTTATAATGCTGGTTAAATTAATACTACTAGTGAAGACTTAATGCTGTTAATGAAGAATGAAGAAATTTGTCCAAGTCTTTAGTACTACTAGCTATATAGTTAGTACTGCTAGTACAATGTTAGTACTGCCAGTAATAGTTAGTACTGTTAGTTAGTATTAGTACTACTAGTGTATTGTATAATACTGTAGCTTATGAGATAAGCATGAGATAAATTAGAAAAGATTATGCACTATCTCTTAAAAAACGTGTATTGTAAAGCCCAGTTAGGGTTTCCTTAGTCTATAAAAAGGATCCCTGCTGGGCATAGTTAGTAGATATAGTTTCTACACAGATTCAATATGAGATCTATTAGTAATCATAGTTTTTTGTATCTGTAACCATAGTCAGATTCAGTATAATATAAAGTTCTTTTGTGATTCTTATATTGTTATCTTCTAAAAATTTATTGATTAGTTTCCGCATAATCAATAGTGTTCAAATCAGTGTTTCATTATTGTTGCTATAGAATTATCTAAATGAACAAACCCTTTACAAGCTAAAGGTTAAGATCTATTTAGAAAATAATCCAACATTAATTATGGTTTAAACCGGTTTTACTTTATAAGGACTTAATTTATTTGTCACAAATAATAAGAATAAAATCCTTAGAGGATTTAAGAATAAGGGAGCGAAAAGTAGCTATGCGTACACAATTAGCATTTATGAGTAGTGTTAGCATCTTAACTTGTATTTAACAATGATTTCGTTTTTAAGCTTGATTTGGGGCGGGTGAAAAATCAAGGACGATGAATTTATCCTTTTAGTGTTTCTTGTTCCGTGATACTTAAAGTTATAAAAAATTAATAATGATGACAATAATAAGTGTTTGCATATATATAAAAATGGTAAAACGGGGCGTTTTAAACTAGTAATTTCTTAATCCCCATTGATGAACACTTAGCTACTTTTTAAGGTAATTAGTCTAGGAGGGTTGAAATTTTTAGTTTTCTATGTGTGTATATGACATTGCGTGAGAACACGGCAATAGCGTAGTATGGGGGATTTTGATATGTGCTTAAACACATATCATTTATTTCTTATTATTAAGCTAAAATGACCAATATTGAACGATAAATACATAAAAATACATTGTATATGTGTGTTTTGTTAATTGTGTCTTGCATTAACAATTATATCACAAAAGGACAAAAATAAAGCAAAACGGACAAAACTGAGCACGGGAATGAAAAGAGCGTAAGGAAACGAAGCCGAAAGCGTATTTATCTTTAATAGGCCAACCCGTACCCATTTTATTGGGCCAGGTCAGCCCATTAAGATTTATACCTTATAAACCTAAAAGCCTAAACCCATTTACAAATCCAAGTCCATTAATCCTATATCTGTTTCCTGGCCCAAGTCCAAAATCTTAGCCCAAGTCTATAAAACGTTTGGTCAATGTTACTGTTTAACCATCTCCTTTCCCTCCTATTTTCACACAGACAAACAGGGTAAATCATCACTCCCACACACGCCCTCCTGAGCTTCTAGAAGGTTGATTGGACACGTTTGACACTCACTAAGCCACACTGGCAATCCCCTCTCATTTGATTGGTAGAATGGACGTGGAGAGTGATTTAGGGTTCAGATTGTGATGGATTAAGATTGAAGGGCTAGGATTTAAAGGCTTGGGATGCTCCTGAAGATCTAGAATGATCCCCTCCTCACTATAAATAAGGAGCCAATCACACAGTGGAAGATATCTAGTGTAGGAGTAGTGTAGAAGTAGTGTAGTTTTTAATAGCTTATTAGTGTAGCTTTTAGCTTATTGTCATTTTCTTAATGTAATTTCTTTTAAACAAAGCTTGTAATCTCTTTTGAGTATTAATAAAATTCAGTTTACTCTTAAATTGTGTTGAATTTAAATGTTTTACTTTAATGTAATTATGATTTAAATGTGTTTAGAATTAAGCTAATAAGCTTAATAAGCTCTCTATTACTCTTAAGCTAGCTCTCATTCAGTTAAGCCTACTAGAGCTTAATTAATTAAGAGTTTCACTTCAAATTACCTCAAAAATCTTATTAAGCTAAATTTGGATGATAAGCCAGACATGGATAGGCTTATGGGACTTTACCAGCTTGTTTTCAACAAGCTGGAGCTTGTAGATAAGCTTTATAGAGCACTTTAAGTCCTTGTTTAAGCAGAGGACCAGGTATGTTCCTAATTTCATTTTTTCTAGCTCAATTTCCTTTACAGCTTATTAATCTGCTTATTTGTGCTTAATAATTGCTTAATTGTGCTTAATTTGTCTCATGTTAGCTTAATAGGTCTTATTTATCTAGTTTTTGTCATTAGTATTAGTTAAATTTTAGTTTTAGTTTAAATTACTCATTTAGTAGTTAAAACATCTTATTAGTTTAGCTTAAGATCTAGTGTTAATCTCTATGAGATTTTTGCCTATTTGTCCTTATTTGTCTTAAATCTAAATCTGTTTTCATAATTCATAGATTATTGCAGAATGTTTAAGTTTAAAAATGCAAATCAATGTTTAAAAGGGTGTTTGGGATAAGAAGGTTTTATAGGGTAAACAGCCTTGCAGGCTGTTTTAGTCACTTAAATGAATTTCATAAGCTCAAATTAGTCCTAAGAAGTAGTTTTCATAAGCTAGAATTTAGTTTTGTTATGTTTTGAATATTAGTTTAGCTATTTTCTAAGTCTGCTAGTTCATTAGGTTTTCAAACAGCTTATTTGTTAAGCTTCTTTTGGAATGTGCTTTTTGTGCTCTAAAACTAGTCTAATTTACCTCATTATAGATTTGTTGTAAGTTGATACACTTAGGGAATGTCTTTTAAAAGTTCTTTGTTAAAAACAGTCAAGTAAGTAGTTTTTGGTTCAAGCTTAAAAGTCTCTTTTTGTATATCTTTTGAGGAAAACTCATAACTTATTTTAGGATAAGTTCTTTTGGGATTAGCTTATTATAGTATAGTGGTTATCTGTTTCAAGTGTTCATTTAGCAAAAATAGATTTTGAGTCTTATTTTTAACCTAAAAAAGAGTCCTTCATATCAAAGAGCCAAAAAGAGCAGTAGTGTAATTTGTCATTTCCGTTCAGCTTTTCTTGCTTATTTCCTTAGGTATTTTGCTTAGTTTCAGTTTATTTTTGATAATTGAGTCTTGGTCTTCATCTGTTTTCAGCTTTTAATAGCTTTTTACCTAGTGGCGTAACGGTCTCTAAAAGTACTTAAAACTTTAGTCAAAAGTCCTTTAATAGTTGTTTTGTGTCAACTTTCTTAAATCTTTTTAGAGTTTTTCAGCTTATTCTCTTTGCTTATTTTTAGTCCTTAAAGCTTTTTAGGTCTATGTGTGGGTATGTTTTAGGCTATTTACCTTTCTTATTAGCTTATTAGGGACTTGCTAATGCTTTTAAAAGCCAATCAGTTTTAGCTTTTAAAGTCTAAAAAGTCCTAACTGTCACTTTCTTTTATGTTTTTTTCTTGCTTAATAATAAGTTTTAGTTTAAGTTCATTTATTAAAAGTGCTTATTTTAGCTTATTCTTTAATTGTGTTAAAAGAAAATTACAAAAATGTGTTTTTTACAAAAAGGAAGTCACAGGACTCGAACCCGTGACCTCCCCTTCACAACACACATGTCTTACCAATGCGCCCTTGGGACTTTTTCATTATATGCTTGCACCATTTAGTCCTTATACACATTTTTAGTTTTAGCTTATTCAGCTTATTTGATTTTTATTAGCTTATAGGTTAGAGCTTTTTCATACCGTTTTTCATTACTAAACCTTAGGAATCTGTCTAGTATTTTTAAGAATTTTCTTAAAATTTTAGGATTAAGTTTAGTAATTTTATTTTAATTTTTAGTATTATTTAGTTTTAAAAAATAGTTTTAAATAGTTTAAAATTTAAAAAAAAATTCTTTGATTTAAAAAATAGATTAATGCATTTTAGTTTAGAAATTTGCAATTTGGGTTTTTAAGGTTTTAATTTGTCATTTTTAGTTAATTAGTTAGTTTATTAATTAGTTTTTAATTGATTTAAATGTCGTTAGGTTTTTAGATTGCTTTAATTTCTAGTTTAGCGTGCCTTTATATGCTTTCCCTTTGCGTTATTAGATTTAGAAACCAAAACTTAAAATGACAATCAAGCTCGATTTACAACATGAATGTAAATTTCCATTCACTTCTCACCGAGGAGAACGATACCCGTGTTAATTACTTATTATTCCGTTCACGAACGAATAATTTGTATGAACTTGCTTATGTGTATATGTATTATATATAATAATATATATATATATATATAATATATATATTCCTATATATATATATAAAAATCTATATATATATATATATATAATTATATATATAAATATAGAATATATATATATATATATATATATATATATATATATATATATATATATATATATATATACATATGATATGAGGATTTTGTGGGAAATCAAAATGGCGCCGCTGCCGGGGAGAGGTGTAGCGATTTTTACGGGATTGTTCGTGTTCGAGCCTTGAAGATCCTTTCCTCGTGAAAGTTTTCGTTTTATATAAAAACCCAAAAATATTTTTCTATTCTATTTTCCTTTTATATTTAAAAATTAAAAATAACCGTGTGTTAATTGTCAAATTGGCTCACCTTTAGTAAACAAACTATAAGAGAGGTATAAGGAGGGTCGATCCTACGAACTTTGACCCGAAAGGAGAAGGTTTTTAAAACGCTTCGTCCTTACCCGCTCATCCGCTTCTTTGTGCGTTATATAGAGCTACTAAAACATACCCCTTTTACTTCGGTTACCAAAAATATTTTTTTTCTTTTTTTAGTATTTCATTTCCTTATGTTTTATTTTAAAAAATCTATAAAAATTCTTCTCTATATCCTCTTATCCGTTTAATTCTTTTTCACTCTATAGATCAACTAAAATCTATAAAACCCTTTTATCCGATAATTCTTCAACATTCTTGGTTCAAGATGCTCGTGGTGTGGAGGTCCGTTTAACGGTGGAAATTGTCGGCGTTGTACCAATGTGAGTTTCGGAGACGAGTTTGTCTGTAACCCCGATTCCATTTCAAATGATGAAACACCTGATTTTTCCTACCCACCTTCACAACCCCAAACATCTTCGTTCGACCAATTTCATTGTTTTGGGTGTGGAGATCCGTTAGAAGATGGTGTAACGTTTTGTCAACGGTGTACTTGTAAGTGGTGTGGATATGGTCTTAAATAAGGATTTTGCTGGGTTTGCGCTTCAAGAGATAGAAATTCATCCATTGATGCTCCCAATCCAAACTCTTTCAATGATCTTTCAAACGTTTTCACCCATCCTCCACAACCCCATTACGAATCATACTCATGCGAGTTATGTGGGAACGATTCTCACTACGGTTATAATTTTCCACCTTGGTTCCCGCTTGTCTATGAGCAGGAACCGTGCTACAATCAAAACTTTAATGATAAATATTATCCATAAACTTCACTGAGTTTTCTACAACAATATCTTTGTTGTGAAAATTGTGAGGGTCCTCATGAAAGTTTTTAGTGTCATCCGATGAATCAAAACTACTTTGAGCCTAATCCTAGCTATTTCGGTTTTGATCAACCCATGCAGTATCCCATTGATCCATCACCTCCTCAATAAATGAGTATCCAAGATATGGAGGATCTGAAGCAGTAGTATTTAGATGAAATGCAAAGTATAATTAATCAAATTATCGTAATGATAGAATAATATTCGTTATAGAAGAAGGTGAAAAATGTGAAATTAAGATTGATGAGCTTAAGGGAAAATTCAATGGAATGAATATTGAAATTAATAAAAAGAAAGAGCTTCGGCAACTAGAGCAGGCGGCTAATCTTAGTACTTATACTACCAAGCCGTCGCGACGTTTCAATTCTTTTTATGAAGACGATGATTGCGAGGAGAATACTATTCCTTTGAATGAAATTGTTTCTCAAATACCTTCGTCTATTGAAATCACTCCCGTCTTACCGACTATGGAGCCCGAGGACTCTCTCAGTATGGGGGATGAGCATCTTAACACTATTCCTGAAAAGGAATTAGACGAATTCATAAATTCTAGTGTTGAGGACCTTGTCCCAATCCTAAGTGAGTCCGAGGATACTTCCGACAGTGATAGTGAGTGTGATTTGCCTTTTTGTGATAATTTCGTTACTTTCTCTAATCTTCTCTTCAATGATAATGATGCTTTTACCTCTAGTGATGACGAGTCATTTCCTTAGGAGGATTTTCCAAAGGAAAATTTTAAAATTTATTCGAACCCTCTTTTTGAATTTGATGACGAGTACATCTCTAGTGACGTAAATCCTATTTTTAATGAGGGGTTAGAGGACATCGAGAGCGAGGAATCCTATGTTTCTAAACTTGATGAGCTGGATTTGCTAGTCACACCTCTTTCCAAGTTTAATAAGGATGAGTGTTTTAACCCGGGAGGTGATTTCATTTTGGAAGAAATCGAAGCTTGTCTTACAAGTGATTCCATTCTACCGGGAATTGATGATGACAACTTTGGCCCGGAGGGAGACATTCTTCTCCTCGAGAAGTTATTAAATGATAATCCATCATCTCCTCTCCCTCCGAAAGAACTTAATTTTGAGGAACTTAAAGTAATAAAATCTAATGTTTCTACGGATTTTGAGGACGATTATTATGACTCAGAGGGAGACATAATCTATCTTGAGAGTTTGCTTATTAAGGACATTATTCTTAATCTCCCTCCCGAGGTGTTTTTAGATCGTGACCCAAGAAGCTTAGAAGATGAGCACGATAAAGATGATTTGAAGAATATTGTCAAAGTTTTCGACCCTGGGAGTTGGGAGAAATTTTTTTTCTCCAACATCTGTGAAATTACCCTTTGAGGATCGCCATTATCTTTACCTCATATATGTTATCCAAATTTTTCTTCCTTCACCTATCCGGTGGATTCTTCTCTTCCTCTTTCCTCCAGGAGTGAGGATATCATTTTTGACCCCGGCATCTCTGTTTATAGTTTTTATTTCTTAGAGCCGGTGGCATATGAAAGTCCGATGGAAGTTTGCTCTTCCGCATGTTTTGTCCCTAATAACACGATGATATGGGGAGAGTCAAGCTAGAGACTCGCACAAAAACAAGCGCTTCGTGGGTGGCAACCTATGCTTATCCCTAGTAATAGTATATTAGTATAATAATTATAAATAAGTGTGACGTGAGGAGGCTCGCCTCTTCCTTTCTCGTGTTTCGTATTTTGTCTTTTATGTCCAAGATTGCCCGGATTATGAAGACTCTCGTGCTCATGGTTTTGTCAATTGTTCACTCAAGCTTCAATCCTTAGCATGCTTATATATGGGAATCTGATATCCTAAATCTTATTGATTAACGTTTATCTATTAGCATAATTAATAAACGGCTTTAGATTTACGTAGAGACCCTTTTAAACATTGAGGATAATGTTTAGTTCTAGTATGAGGGGGATCTTTCGATTTGATCTTACTTGCATTTGCCTTATCTTCACGTAATCCCGTTTTACCACCAAAAATATGTGATTTTATGCCAAATTTTAAAAAAATTTCAAAAATAAAATAAGTTTTTTGACACGTAGTTTTGTCTTTTTGAGTATAAATTTTGACTTGATCAAGCATGTTGCGCTCTAGCTTGCCCCTTAACCTTTATAAATTTAAGCTTTTGCTAGTCTTTTATACAAGAAGCTTTAAAACACGAATTCTCAACTAGGAAAAGCCAAGAGTTAACAAGATTCAGCTTTTGACTTGACCGAGTTTTAAACTCTAGCTTTCCCCTTAGCTTTCGAGACTTAGCGTTTGCTTAACTTTAAAATTTTGCAAAGAACGAAAAATGATAGAGTTGAATATAAGTTAGATGCTAAGCGTGGAGTAGTTGGAACTCTTTAGAGCTCATAGAGGTTAATTGTGGCTTTTTGCTCCCACCAGCTTAATAAACGTTATATAATTGTTGAATAAATAAAGTTGCTTTGGTTTTTGCGATTCTTAGTTTAGATCACTTCGTAGAGATTCTTTCTGGTGAAAGTAAGGTACACATCGAGGTTTTGTCAGTGTTGTGGGGAAATAGACTCCTGGACCATGGTCGGCTCGCATACCGATGTGGCAGTTGTTAAAAGACCACATGACTTGAAATTTGGCTATAATAATAATAGTTATGTAATAAACCGAAGCCGAAATAAGACCACTACCTCTTGCCGGCTCACAACCGATGTGGTAGTCGTTTAAAGGGTGGAGGTAATAATAATAATAATAAAAACTGTGGGCTGATAAAAGTTTACTGCCTCTTGCCGGCTCACAACCGATGTGGCAGTCTTCTAAATAAGGCACATAGTAATAATCCGAGACTGATAAAAGTTTGCTGCATCTTGCCGGCTCACAACCGATGTTGCAGCCTTCTAAAAGGTCGAGGAAATTACCGAGGTCGAAATAAGACTCCTGGACCATGGTCGGCTCGCATACCGATGTGGCAGTTGTTTAAAGGACCGAGGTTTAATAATGTTGCAATAATAATAATAATAAAGCCAAATTTAGAATAAACCGAAGTCCGAAATAAGACACTACTCTTGCCCGGACACACAACCTATGTGGGTAGATCATTTAAAGGTGGAGGTAATAAAAATAATAATAAAAACTTTGGCTGATAAAAGTTTACTACCTCTTGTGTGGGCTCAAACCGATGTGGCGTATCTTCTCAAAAGAAGCCATAGTAAAAAAAAAAAAAAATCAAATCCGAGACTGAGTAAAAAGTTTGCGCCACATGCCCGCTTCAAACCGATGTTGTAGCCCTTCAAAAAGTCAGGATCACCGAGGTCGGAAATGAGACTCTGGACCATGTCGGCTCGCATACCGATATGCAAGAGTCTGTTTAAAGGACCGATGTTTTAATAATGTTGCAATAATAATAAAATAAAGCCAAATTTTGAATCCGGGTTATCTAAATAAAGCCTCCATCTGTTGACCTCGTAGTTGAGTTGTTTTTGGGATGAAATAAAAGATAACCCTAAATCAATGCAAAACTTGAACCTTAATTGTACTTTACTCTCACCATAATCGAGCGTCTTTAGGAAATATTTCCAAACTAATGTTGGTCTAAACGGTTTACTTTATATTAAATAAGGCCCATAATTAATTTGTCGCCAATAATAATAATAAAAATCCTTAGAGGATTAGGAATAAGGAGAGAAAAGTTAAGTTATGACGTTACACAATTAGAGCATTTACTATAGTGTTACGCATCTAATCTATATTTGACTGTGATTTCAGTTTTAAGCTTAGGTTTGGGGATGGTGAAAAATCCAGAATGACGAACTCCATTCTTAAAGCGTTTAAATAATTTTATTTAATTTTCTCTTAATTTTATCTATTATTGAATAAGTGGTTAAAACGGGGGCGCTTTCAAAATAAATGATTTTAAACCTTCTTAATGGACATTTTTTGTTCTTGTTTGATTGTGAGGGGTCATAGGTTAAAAGGGGATTTAATTATTTATTTCCGGACGTGTTTTATTTACATTGCGTGCGGGACCAGCAATGGAAACTTTCTTCCGAAGAAAGGATCTTCAAGACACTAACTTCAAACACCACGTGAAAATCGTACACCTCTCTCCGGCAACGGCGCCAAAAACTGATTCGATAAAATAGTCTATATATAAAAATATATATATCCTAAAATACCAAATTAGTAATAGTATAGAGAGTATCCCGTTTGATATAAAAATTGCTTGAGGACAAACAATATTTTATCTCCCGGATGTCGTATCCTGACGAGAGATGAATTTGAAATCCACGAAAGTGTTTTGTTTGATGCTTGAATATCGAATATTTTTGTTTTTGGTTTTAAACTAAAAATTTAATAAAAATAAACTATTTAAAAACTAGATAGCAAATAGCGAGCAATTAAACGGAGAACGATATATTATAAAAGGTATGCTTGCTAAGTGTATTAATTAGATCCTTAAGTGTGAATTAAATATACAATTAAGTCATTATTGATGAACTAATATCTTTCTAACAAATTATCTTCTCACAACGTTGGCTTATATTGAAAACAACTTTTATTAAGATATCGATTACTAAATTAATGCCTAATTATTCTTACGGCTTTTGCCCGCTCGAATAACCAAAACAATAATTTAAGTAATATAAAAATCACTAATCAATAATTTCCCTTTTTTTTATTAATAACACTTAATTCACTAAACAATTTAACACTTAGCAAGCATATATAAAAATCTACTCACTACGCATATTAATTAAGCTAACACTAATCAACAAAGCAAACATAAACATTTTTAAATAAATCTTAACTACTAAAATTGAAAAGAGAAAGAGAATAGATCCGAAATGAAGAACCGCAATGATATAAAACCACTCGATCGTACAAACTTAATAAACAAATAAGCTTATCACTTAAAAAGTATATACTTCACTAATTAACAAATAAAGGTGTCAACTTTATCTACTAATTATTTCCATAAAAACCATAAAGATCAAAAGTTTATCTATTTACCAACCTTATAAGACCCTTAAGCTCCGGACTTAGATGATAGAAGGATGAAATAAGAGATAAGACAAGGAAACAAAAGATTAGGACAAATAAGCTATAAGCTAAATCTTATTTTAAGATCTAAATACGTAACATGAAAACGTTAAGATCTAAAAAAAACTTTGATTAAAACATTAAACTATTTTTAAAACTATTTATAAAACTAGATCTAAAAGTAAATAAGCAATTGAAAACTTTAACTACTAAAAAGCTTTTAGAACTACTAAACTAAATAATAAGCTCTCGAAAATAAGGGTGCTCAAGACTTAAAGAATAAGCCGAGTAGAAGACTCATGACACCCTTTTAGCGATTCGAATCGAGCATAAGCAAGAAATAAGCAACCAAATAAGTAAAACAATAAGACAAAATGAAATAAGCAAAAGCTTATTTAGATAATATAAGCTTAGATCTAAATCTAATAAGCCAAAGGAAGGCTTATTTGAAATAAGAAATAAACTAGGAGGAAACTAGAAGCAACAATAAGCCAAAATAAGCTTAAAAAGAAAAGAAAAGAAAATAGTGGATTAGAAAAAGAATAAGCCATAAGAAAATAAGCACTTCAATCTTCAAAACATCCTCATTAAAAGCTAAAAAGAGTGGATTACAATAAGCTAAATAAGCTATAAAAGCTTTTACAATAAGCTAAAAACTATACTACACTACTCCTAAAACTAACCTACACTACTTTGAAAATAAACTAAATCTAACACCCCAAATGAATGATGCGTCTGTTGATTTATTGCCAAGATGTGGAAGGGGCATTTTCGTCATTTCAAGTGGTTCTGACGCGTCATAGTGCAAAGTTTGGGGGTATTATTGTCTTTTTGCCCTCTACCAACCGCCTTATTATTACCTCGAATCTCCACACGATAACCTCGGACTGACACACGCCTGGCACCCTCAGATCACGCGTTTTGGACACGTGTCATGCTCTGATTGGCCAGTCACTGCCACCTCGTACTGACGTGTACAGTTGCTCGTACTGACGTGTACAGTACATCGTACCACCTGCATTTATGACACCAATCATTAGAATGCCATGTGTCACCACCTGAGTGGTGCCACGTGGCTTGCCAGCCGTCACCGAAGCCACCACCGGACCACTGGTCAACGGTGGCGGTCAACGGCGGTCAACGATGATCAACGGTGGCGATCAACGGCGGCGCACCACTATTGACCACCACTGAAACACCATCGGACCACCGCCGAAAGAGTGGTCGGGTCGGGTCGAGTTGGGTCAAGAATCGGGTCAGGTCGCCACGTGGCGTCCATGTGTCACAACGTGGCGCCACGTGTCAGCTGACGTGGCTTGAGGGGGATAAACCCTCTACATGAATCAAACCTATGACCTTTAGGTTATGGTTTTAGTGAAAGTGATGCATCCAACTAAGCTAGAGCATCCTTTCATATTTACTCTACACACAATATAGTTTTATCCCTTTATTAGTTAGGTCTGATTCAGTTCTTTATAAAAGGTTCATTTAAAATGTCATAGGGTTCAAATAAGAAAGGTTCATGGGGCAAGTAAGTTACCAATAGACTTGTAATTTCATGCTCTTTCTAATGGTGTGATCATGGAATATTAACGACTTCGTTTGAACCTCGATAAATGTGAAAACGTCATCGAAAGTCACCCGAAAATTACTGTTTTTGCTTTGTTTTCAATCCTTTGTACCTGTAAGACATAAAAACATAATACAAACATATTTGTAACATATTTATCCATATTTTAGTTTTTTAGTCCATTTATTAGCATTTTATGAGGTACAAATGATGTGTGTTTTAGCAAGGTACAACATAATAATGATGATAATGTTTTTGTTTTTGAGAATGTCTTTGATCATGAGATATGTAGGAACCCGATTTACACTTTCACTTCATATTACGAACCACGAATCGAACCAAGAAAAGAGATAAAGAAAGATTGAGTTGTTTTAGAGAGAGAAAGAAGAGAGAGGTTAGAGAGAATGAGAAAAAGAAGATTTTATATAATGAAACAACTTACTCTTTTCTAAATAGAAAAGAGTTTATATACCCCGTCGCGTTAAATGACGCGCGGGATATTTAACTAGGACCCGGGCTCGGGTTTTGCTTGGGATTAAACCCGAAACATATACAATATTAGATTAACTATCGAGCCCGATTCCCGATATTATACTATTACAACATTAACTAATTAAATGACCGAGACTCGTACACATAATGAACGAACTTCCTGTTCGGCTCAATATTTTGAGGCTAACAATCTCCCCCGAAGTGAGTTCATTGATGACACTCCTTCATGAGATCAATGAGATTGCTTTTGTCGTTAAGCTCATGTGGTCTTGGTCTTTCTCTTTGTTCTTTGTTGTAGGCTTGTTCCTTCATGCTTTGCGATCTTGACTTTGAGCCTTTGTCATTGTCTTTATCGTCTATGCCATCTTGCGATCTTGTGTCTTTGACCAACATGCTCATACTTTTGCATTATCTTGAAAGCTTTAAATCAGAGTTAGCGGAAGTCTTTGTCTTTAAATCTTGAGCTTTCATGATTGATTGTCTTTGTAGAATGAGCATGAATATGTGGTAATGAATCGACTTTGGTTGATTGGGATACCGTCACCACCGTTTTAACCTGCAGGTTTACGTTAGTGATAATCGAGAAAATTGATTTGAAAATCAATCGACATATTACTTGTAAAAGCATTTTTGTAACACATCGGGAGTTTTAATCTTTTATCAAAATTCATCAACCGTCAATTCATTTACTGGACCAAATCGATATCCAGTTGTCACAAGTTTGATTCATATAGAATCTCGTAAGTCACCTACCGAGAGCTTGTTTGAGGTTGACTCAAGCAGGATGTAGGAACCCGATTTACACTTTCACTTCATATTACGAACCACGAATCAAACCAAGAAAAGAGATAAAGAAAGATTGAGTTGTTTTAGAGAGAGAAACAAGAGAGAGGTTAGAGAGAATGAGAAAAAAGGA
>BQNB010087859.1:4747-26401 GCA_026074375.1 Tanacetum coccineum | reverse complement strand
ATATATCTTGTGCTGTTGATCTTGAAGTAACATGCCCCGGATCCATATTCCGCTGCGACCCATTTTGGGGGTGTTACAATTTACCAGCTCAATCACTTCCTGCATTATCTTTGGCCTGGCTAACATCACATTTCCCTTAATATTGTCAGGAAGTCCACCGACATACTTCTCCACCTCATCAGATTCCTCAAGAAACATTCTCCCACACATCAAAGCTAACTCTTGAAAATGTTGTGTGTAGCTCACAACATCCGTACCCATGACCTTCAGATTCCAAATTTCAATTTCTAGCTTTTTGATCTCACTTCTTGGACAGTACTTCTCGGTCATCATCTTCATCAGTGTTTTCCATGGCATTCCGTATGCAGTATCATGACTAACAGTTTTAACGTAGGAGTTCCACCACGTCAGTGCAACACCAAGAAGAGTACATGCGGCAAACTTGACTTGGTTTTCAACAGTGCAGTTGCTTACGTAGAAAACCGATTCCATTCTTTTGAACCATTAAATCAAACCAATGACTCCTTCAGTACCCTTAAAGTTACGGGGTTTACAATTCATGAAGTCTTTGTATGTACACTCTCGGGGAGTGCGCACAATTATGGTTGCCATCGCCATTTTCATTACTAGGGTTACTGTTCCTTTGAATTTCTTGGTTTGCAAGTGCTTTAGCCACTCGTGTTTCAATCAGTTGCTCAATACCAACCGCACTCATAGGGGTAGCAGTAGTTTTCTTGGGAGGCATGATTATTCAAAATCAAAGGAGTAATAAATTAAGATTAGTTTAGTTCTATAAGTCGTGCTCCGAAGATGAAATGTTGCGAGATGACATGTTAAAGTCATGTTTCAATAGTATGGGACGTGTGTTTAAACTCAAAGTTGGATGATAGCGGTAACTTATGAAATTGGCGGATTGTGACAAGTTTTAATGTTATGTAAAACAATATATGCAAAGTTGTGAAAGAGGTTTTGGACCATCTTGACATTCATAATGTCTTGAAATGTGTTCTAGTATTTATATAAATAACTCTTATATAAATAAATAAATAAAGATAAACGTAAGGGAATGTAAGCATGTGTGTGTGTGCGTGTGCGTATGCGTTTACGTGTGCATTTGCGTGTGCGTGTGCGTGCATGTGTATTTATATATACATTATATGTAAGAGGAGGCATGACACAATTTTATTCCATGTCATAACGCCATGTCATCATGCAATCCATGTCATCACTATTTTTGACATAATGAATTTTGTTTCAGAATTTTTTAAAATACATATTTTGTTTTTGAAATTCCGGACTTTTTTCTAAAAATTAAGTCAATGCCATGATTCAAAACCTGGTTTTGTCATCCACAAACTAACACTACAACCACTAGACTAGGCTAGAAGTTGTGATGGATAATTAAAAACAAAATTGTTATGCTTTTTAAAAACACAATTTTATCCAAATATAATCCAATGATAAATACCATTCGTATATTATATCTTTTAATTTTCTTAAGTATTATGTATACTAGAAGTTATACGGCTCTTCTTCAGAAAACCCTAATGAACCACGTAAAAATCAAGTTTGTATCGTATTCTTAAAACACTAATGATGAAATCCTTTTTTTAAATTTTATTAGGTATTATGTATATTAGAATTTTGTCTCTTCTTTTGAAAACCCTAACGAACCACATAAAAAAGGTATGTATCTTATTCTGAAAACCCTAATCATGAAATTGTGTTTCTTTATTTTATTAGGTATTATGATGTCACTGTAGGCATATAATTGATGATCTGCTGTCATTAGACATCTTTCATCTCATAATCATTATGGAAGGTATTAACTTATGTCATTTAATATACAATTATGCTTGCCGTATCCAACAATTAAACTGCATGGACTTTAAACAATATTGAACTCGAAGAATTGATATGTTAGCAGATAGATAGAATAAAAATACTTTGACCAGTTTTAGTTTAATGATTGACAATATGAAACTGCGACTGAGCTACATGCTTGAGCTCAACAGGTTAGTTGTTTCCTATGTGTGCTGGTTTTCAAGGTACCGTGAAAGGCTATTTAAAGGAAGCACTTGGGATCGAATCCAACATGATAGGTGTTTTCGCTATTGTTCCCTTTGCCTTTAGCATCTTCTTTCTTTTGTTTGCTCTCTCCCTCAAATATATACCTCAATTTCAAAAAAAAAAGATGCGTCATGTGAAATCCATAAATGCGAAATCCACAAATGTCTCCCTCTTCGTTTTTTTGTTTGCAAAGCCAATGCATTGCTACCGGAAACACTGGCCTAAATCACCACCTCATAGAATTGAAGAATCTAAAGGATCAACTCAATATGCTAAAGATCAGATCTGTTACCAAAAACCGTATCTTATCATTGAGAAGTTTACTCAGGTTCACTCCATTTATTTTTCTTCATGTTCGTGTTCATTTGATAGGATATTAATCACTTGAACTAAATTATTCAATAGGATGCAAGTGAAAAAATCATTGAAATAATGGAAGGCAAACCAAATTTTATCATTGGAAACTATACATATGGAAACTTGGTAGCATGGCCTAAAGTCCAACTCTTTCATTGTCATCTAATACTTTATTACCGGAACGACAACCACGTTTTACGTCAACTCAAGACTAGAAATACCCTTGAACCTAAACCAACTAAGACTACTTCTGAGACAACTACCCTTATTAGACTATTGTAGAAGATTAGCTCAAAATTCAAGAAATCTAAATTAGAGAACTCTACATTTCTTACTTTTTCATATTGGCATATGTCAAGTGTATTATGTCCTCATCTTTGTTTTGATTTACTTTCTATGAAATTGTAGCTTCGCGTGAAATGTTGGAACGCAAGGCCTCTACTCATCCTTTTGAAATCATTCAGTCTTTGTTGCCACCAAACTCTTGGCTTAGTTTGCACCCCGTTCATGGTATTTTCATTATTTCTGGTCATCCATTAACATTCTATTTCTGTTTTCCTTTTTAAAAATCTTTAATGGTCTTTTTGTTGATTTACGATAAGCATCATAACAAAATAAATAATTTACTATTATCTAGATCAGTTTTATTATTAAACGTCAGGTTTTATCTATTACTTTCTTCGTAGATTTAGTAGTGTAATCTTGTGATAATGGTTGTGCATGAATCTTACACTTGCTTATTGCAGTGCAAAAATGTGATCTTCAAGATCTAGATGAGAATTGAAAAGGAAGGCCAGCAAATTATTCCATTGTTTATGGATTTGTGGAAGAGAAAGTCAGGGGAGAAGTGTTGGAAACCGTCTTCTTGACTTACGGAAGATTGAATTAAGTGTTAAGAAAATCAAGTACAATGGATTTATGGATTTGATTGCTGATGTGCAATCTATGTTAAAAAGTGGAATGCAGTATTTTGAGTTTTCCCATGGGTTTCTACCCTTAAATCCTATTTTGTATTTTTATTTTGATATTAATTTTGTGCTATAATAGTTCTTTATCTGAATTATGAAGCTACAACATCTGAGTTAAAACAAGATTGAGGAAATTGTTTAAATATTGTCTGACATACACTTTCTCAGGCTCAGTAGCTTCTTTATCTCCTAGAGGGTTACTACTACCCATTTGTCAAACCAAGCAAAACAAACAGATAGTTGACCCATAACTAGAACCAAGTCTGCCCCAAAGGAAACTTTTTGCTAATGTGGTATAGTAAACTAATGATTAGGTTAATACACTACTTTTTTTATGATCACAGTTGTTTGCTCGCTACATGTATGAGCCTCTTTGTGAACAATTTGTCTAATGTTGAACAATTGAAAGAGGTTTTGTTTCCATTGAAGGATGTCAATTTTATCTAATTTTCATCAATGCAAGATGCCTTCCTTGTATTCACTGACAATGCATGCAATTCTTCTTTTCTCTTAGTTTCTCATGAAAATCATGATATATACATTTTTTATAAGGTTTTTTTCTGCTATTAGTTTTCCATTATTAAAAATATGATGATACATTGATATACTAATTTAGGTTCACTAGATGCTGGTATATCAATACTAGCAGCATAAAAGATGTTTAGGTCACTTACATTCATTTGTAACTGGTGAAGCTTTGTTTTATCAAATGGTAAAATAGAGTTCATTACATACAATGACACTTTGGTGAAAGTTTGTTACATATTTGTTGGGAATTATATTTAAGTTGATAAGACAAAATAGGAATGAAACAAGATGGAAACAAAAAGGACCAAAGTTGTAATTGAAGAATTCTACAAAAGATAAGAATTGGAGGATTCTATCAGGTTTGGTAAAAGATAAAGATGAATAATTAATTGATTCTCTTATTAATATCTTTTATTAGTTTCCATGTAAGCCTTGACTCCTTATTCTATAAAAGGAGGTCCAGGCATATTGTTTTATGTGTGCCAAAAAGTGTGTGTGTGCACCAAAGGTGTAAAACATGTGTGTGGGTTTACACGTCCTACAGGAAGATGTAGATGCTAGCATATGTTTTATCCCCAAGGTCATTAGTTTGATCCTGTTGATGTAACCGTTTTCCCATTGATCAGGTAAGATTAGGGCTTGTAGTAGTCATTGTATAAAGATGATGATGAAACCTTGTTAGTCAATAATAAAGAATGTTCTTAAGGTTTATTCCGATGTGCATTCTATTGTTCTTTGTTATTATTCTTCCTAGATTAAAGTTCTAAACAAACTGAGCTTACAATGATTCTTTAATCTTCAAAATTGGTATCAGATCCTCCTGGCTCTCGATCTAGGATCTATACAAGGTTTTTGTGTCGTGTTCTTTGATATAAGTCAATTTTGGTGAATGTTATGGTTTATTCACAAAACCTTAATTCGTGACTACATGAAGGCTTGCTGGAACATATATTTTTATTCATTCTTTTATAGCCACAAGATCTCAGCAAGGAAGGAGTATACATGTGATCAGATTACACGTCTTCACAGTTGATGATAAAAGTTAGGGCTTTCTCAAAACCCTAATAATATTCGACATTAACTGCTAGGGTTCTCAAAACCCTAATTCATAAGATTTGAAGATGCTTTGATGTCACCACGATCATGTTTCTGATAGAAGAAGTTGCTCGACATCATCTTAAAGGTATAACTCCTTCATACTGCCAACACATGCCAAGTCATACTCGTTATTGATGCTGTCCATGAAAACTTAGTATTGCTCACTTGTACTTTGTTTCTACTGCGTGTTCATGATTAACACTGCTACAAGGAAAGTTTATACTGCTTGGTTTAATGATCAAACGAGGTGCAACAAGTGATCGACTAAACTACAGGTGAAAATACTATGGTTCATTTATACTTTAAGCTGCCAATAGAGACTTAATACTTCTTGGTTATACTTACTGCTGCCAAAGAAAATCCAAGGTATTACTTGTTTGTATTGCTACTGCTTGTTGTTTGGTTAATACTGCTCATGATTGAGTTAGTACTGCTCGTTGATCTTTAATACTGCTACAACGGTTAATGATGTTAAAGTTGTTTTGTTTGGATTGATTCCTACTGTCATGATTAAATGAAGTTTGAAGCTTGAAGTTTGTATTTGAAAATTAGTGACTCATTAGTGTCAAATTAGTGACAGATTCAGTGTCGCTAAATGCTATAGGAGGAAGGAGACTACACATCTATGACAGTTTTGAGACAGGAAAAGTGTTGCTAATAGCGTGACTCATTAGTACTGCTGGAAACTTGGTTAATACTGCCAATATTAAAAAGTTAGTACTGTTCGCTTTATCTTATATCTGACAGTATATGTTTTTGGTACTAGGATGGATCTCGGACGACACAACAAATCAAGAAGTTTTGATTTTTGGTTTTGGAATTAGAACAAGTTTGGTTCTTGGCTGACTTTGAAGAAGTCAGATAACACACACATACACAGGTTGTTTATTAATTTTTTCAGATGGTTCTTGGATAAACAAAAGATTTTTGGATTTGGTTTACATATTCTTAACAGTTTAATGGCTCATATTTATTGTTTTAATTGGTTACGAAGATGGTTAATTATCACCTATTTAATGAAGAAGTGGAATTATTTGGGTTTAAGTTTTATGATATCTTAAAAGGTTTTTAGCACCATTCTAGCACCTTTGAAGATAACTTGTTCGTACTTTATGCTGTTGTGATGAAGAATTGACAAATCTAGCAATAGGTCTTTGCTATCACTTGAAGGAGTTACATTGTATTGCTCAGTTTCTCATTATAGATGAGGATGTTGTCAAGAGATTGCGGTCTCTTTATACATTGGTTTTGGGTATACGTTCGAAGTCACGTGGATAGTGCAAGATATAAGACACAAGTTTGGGTTGTTCTACTTCAGCATCAAGTTAGTAATACTTAGTTTTCTTCATCAGTAATCATTACATAAAGTCTACATTCAAGAGATGGTTAACATATGGGTTTCAAGGGAAGCTTAATGTTAAAATGTTTAACCATTTATATGCTACATCGAGGTGAAGGTTTTTACTACTGCTAGCTATTATTACTACTGCTAGTTTAAGTTTCTACTGCTCAAGTTCATTTATCTTAAGGTGCGTCATGGAGGGTAATTTGAGTTGTTAGAAGGCTAGATTAGAAGTATGATAGTGGTTTTTGTGGTCAAAATCAAAGTTGCATCTACTTAGAGTCCCCTAGTGGATAATACAAAAAGGGGAAGAAGATTTACAAAGGTAAATTGCAACTTATAGAACCTTGGTGGAATTGCATGGATTAAGGGGAAGTATGTTTCATTCATATATATTAAACTCAGGGGAATTTCGTGCTTATTTGGTTTTGTCATTATCAACTAAGGGAAGATTGTTGGGAATTATATTTGAGTTGATAAGACAAAACAAGAATGAAACAAGATGGAAACAAAAAGGACCAAAGATGTAATTGAAGAATTCTACAAAAGATAAGAATTGGAGGATTCTATCATGTTTTGTAAAAGATAAAGATGAATAATTAATTGATTCTCTCATTAATATCTTTTATTAGTTTCCATGTAAGCCTTGACTCCTTATGCTATAAAAGGAGGTCTAGGCTTATTGTTTTATGTGTGCCAAAAAGTGTGTGTGTATGCACCAAAGGTGTAAAACTTGTGTGTGTGGGTTTATATGTCCCACAGGAAGATGTAGATGCTAGCATATGTTTTAGCCCCAAGGTCATTAGTTTGATCATGTTGATGTAACCGTCTTACCATTGATCAGGTAAGATTAGGGCTTGTAGTAGTCATTGTATAAAGATGATGATGAAACCTTGTTAGTCAATAATAAAGAATGTCCTTAATGTTTATTCCGCTGTGCATTCTATTGTTCTTTGTTATTATTCATCCTAGATTAAAGTTCTAAACAAACTGAGGTTACAGCAATTCTTTAATCTTCACAATATTGTTGATATTCTCTATGAAGAATTACGGGTATAGGTCTGTATTAATGCTTAAATTCTATTACTTATCAGGTAGCACTGAAGACATTGATAGTTATTCATCGGACATTAAGGGAGGGTGATCCTACTTTCAAATAAGAACTTTAAAACTTTCAACAATGAGGGCATGTTTTACAATTAGCTAATTTTAAAGATGATTCAATCCTAACTGGTTAGTATGGAAGCCGGTATTTTCTTTATTCATATACTAAGGTGTTTGGCATTGCGTTTTGAAGTGGTTATCTGATTACTATGTTTTGAGATGCAAGACAGGCAAAGTAGGCTGGTAACGGGTCAGAACGAGATTTTCTTTATGGGTTAGGTTGACCCTAAAAATGCTTATTTGGTAATCTTCCTTTGTTGTTTTCTAATAAGTGCAAGGGTTATAGCAGAACACGCAGTTTGGACAGTGAAAATCAACCTAATGATCAAATCTAATGATCAAACTAAAGTTTCTCACATACAAGGTATGCTAAATTATAAATTTTAGATGAACTAATACATATATATTTTGTATATATTCTTCAAATAGTTTATTTGCATCTTCTGATATGATATTCATATGATATTCATATGTTACAGGTAAGAACATTTTTAATTCACAAAGACTTATCAGAACTTTTAAAAAAGAAGATGGTTTATCTGCCTACAAGACATACTACATCAGGTGAGTATGAAAGTACATCTGATTGAGTGTGGGAGCACACACACACACATGTCTTAGTGTGTGTGTCTTTTTTGCAATAATATCTTTTATTTGTTGTTATTTTCTTTAAACTGTGCAAAAATAGTTTTTCAATAATCGATGAATTAAAAGACGCGAAACGAGTACTAAATCCTACTGAAGTTTTGCTTGTTGTGGATGCCATGACTGGCCAAGAAGCTATAGGTTAACATTGCTGTTTTGAAATCAATTATTCTGTTTAGTTTGATTATTTAAATTATTATGTGATTAGGGTAAATTATATTTTGAGTTAAGTACATTTTTGGTCCTTGTGGTTTGGTGCGTTTTTCACTTTTGGTCCAAAAGACATAGTTTCGTTCCACTTTTAGTCCAAATTTACGGAATTAGCCTAAAAGTGGAACGAAACTATGTTTTGGACCAAAACCAAATTTTTTTTGAATTTTAGACCAAAGGTGAAAATGCACCAAACCACATGGACGAAAAATGTACATAACTCTTATATTTTATATATGCTATGAACTCACTTGCATTATTGCCTCGGTGAATGCATTTTCTTTAAACTGGGGTTTCTTTTTCAAGATCAGTCAAACCTTGAGTTGCATTATCATAGACAGCTTTTCTGTTATGCTTTATTTACACTAACATCGTCATTCGCCTTTCCATTTATTACCAAGAAAGCTCCTGGCCATAGCTTCCATTACCATGATTAACACCAATAAAGAAGGTGTGTGAAGCGGGCACACATGTCTGGAATTAATTATAGGAACCACAAGGATTAGTGTGTAAATCAAAATGAGAAAGATATATCATTTTTAAGAAATGTTGAAGTTTAAGAAAATGAAAAAGAGCTCAACATATATGCAAGAATGTGGCAGATGATATTAGGAATAAAAATACATCAGTGGCATAAATCATTTGGTAAGTCTACATGATTACTGAAACTTCAAGAATTGGTATTAGATCAGAATTTATAAGTTGATTAAGGTTGCTTGATTATAATGTTTAACATTAGTACTTTATAAAATGAAGTGCAACAATAACAAAAGTTGCACCATCAGACAATGCTTCTGATGTATGGACTATGGTTATACCCATTCCTGAGTGTGATCGGATTCAAGACTTGAGGTAGATATAAGTCATGCAATTAGGTCGTGTTGGGTTAGTAAGTGAATATGATTAAGGTAAAAGTCCAAACACACATTAATTGTAGCAATAGACAAATCCAAACACCCTTTAAATCAGCTAGCATAGGCAAACCCAAACTCACATTGATCCAAATTATGACGATCCAAACACCCTTTAATTAACAGTAAAATCCAATTCGAAACACCCCATAAAACAACAGCTGGTCTATATGTAACACCCTTTAAAACTGCACACTGAAATTTCTGTATATAAAGTCAGTGAGTCATGTGAGCACTAACAATAGTATATGAGCTAAACCAATGCAAAATATATGTCATTCCAGCCCCGTCTAAAGCTTATATATCAAAAAAAATGTCATCCAAGGTTATTATTATCTTCTCTAACTACTATTATTTCTTTAACTTGTCATAACGAGATATATTTATATGATACTTACAAGCGATTTCAATATTTTTTGTTAGGTTAATATATGGATTTAAGCTATTGTTATCAGATGAAATGTTTTGTTATTTGATAGGTGTGGAGTGTGGACTAACATTCGTACCTAGAAGTTTATATCACTATGATATGATTCCTTATTAGAGCATCGAGAATGATTTTACATTTCTAGCAAAAGAGGGAGCATCAGGAATCTCACAAAATATTTATGTGCTAGCAAAAGATATATGTGGTAATAGATGAATGTTTTCTCGGAAAGACGATAAAACCAAACGCTATTGTGAATTCACTTGGAGCTTCTTTTGTATTTTTATTGTAGAACCAAGCATATCAACAAAACTGGATGCTCTTGGCTTCTTGTAAGATGAACTATCTTTTGTTGTAGCCTAAGCATGGTAAGAAAACTTGAAAGTTTTTTGTCCTAGCATCAAGTGGATATGTTAATTTATAAAGAAAAGTCATGTATGGCATCATAATTAGGTAGATAGACATTTGGGCTTTTTTTTATTTTAACCTTATCTTCGTCACTGCTATTTGACTTGATATTAGTGAAGATGCTATTATTGTATGTACCATATGAATGAAGGGGTGTGTTGGGAACAATGACACTAGAATGACAACATGATAGGAAAAGTTAAAGCATGGGTGGATCCAACGCATGCCTCAACCTTTCATGGGTCGACTGTTAACAACCATACTGGTCAAAGTTTTTGGTGTATATGTAAATAGGGTACTTTTGTAAATAGAATTGTTTTTGAAACCTTTCAAACTATGTGATTTGGCTTTGGTGTTAGACCAAATCTAATGAGCCTTCTGGATTTTTATGTTATATTGCTTATATTAATGAGTAGTCCAAACTTTTGTAATTAATGGTCTATACCAATGTACGGGCGACTTAGTCATGTCATTTAATAAACAAATTTAAAACAAAAGGATTAAAACAATGTTTCTATAATAAACAATTTTAAAAAACCAATATTTAGCCAAAAATAAAAATGATAACAATAATTACAAGTCATACACGCCCATCACGCGGGTTTTGCAACTAGTATGTGTATATATATATATATATATGTGTGTGTGTATGTATGTATATCTATAACATATATATGGGGCTAACTATGACTGGATAAATACTAAACTATGACATGGCACAAGATTTTTTTTAAACAAATTTCGAATTTTTGTTTTAATAATCTTTTCTTACAAATAATTTTGTAAATCAATAAATATAAATAATTTTCGGATTTATATTAAAAATTTAGAACATAACAAGATTTGAACTCATGACCTTTGGTTAAGGTGCAACAACCTTAACCAACTTAGCTAAGCCACCATTTGTTTTCTATTATGGAAAACAATAATAATAAGTGGTATGTTATTTGACATTCTATAAGCCTACATAAAAATCCATAACATGTTTATCCATTTAGTTTTGTTTTGATTTTGGAAAAGATATCAAGATAATCATGAAATTTTCAAACAAACATTTTATCCCAAAATAATTCAATGATAATTTTCAAAATAATAAATTTTATGTAAAAATACATACACTACCGGCTACCCGAAACCATCTTCGTCATCACATACTTCAATCTTAATTCAATCGAATAATCATGAATAGGTTTCCACGTAATACATCATTATCAGGCCGCATGGTATGTATTACATTCGTAAATTAAAGTTGTAGTTATATACATAACTGTCTCTATATAACTATATTTTAGTATGGTGTCGCATTGATGCATCTATTAGTTTTTTGATCCTGCGTAAATAGAACAACATTTGTTTACTAAGAAGAGAAGAAAGCATGATGTGATGGAAGAAAGAACTTCCTAAGAAACAATACAAGGATAGACAATAATACAATGGAAGGACCTCAACCTCACCAGTGTTAATATCCTGATATTCAACACTTCGGTTGCTTTGCGACCCATATGCACTCCTTCCATGTCTGTTGGATACATCATAGTTAATATAGTAACACTACATCTATAACAATGATCTCTTCTTGTTGGTAAAGTTTGTATATGTTGTTGTGTATTCATCAATTACATTTTTTCCCTATCAGAGATATATATGGTTACACAGATAAGACAAAGAGTGTTAGACTATGGATGAAAAAATGGGACATAAGCTCATCCAAGGAATTAACTTTTGTGTGTAGTCGATAAAAGATGCGCGAAACAGTTGAAGATACGCATTAACCTCTACTCTCTTAAAGTTAGAAGTAGCATGTATTTGTTGTTATATTTTTTTTGATTGTCTACTACTGTTTTTTACTTGGAATAATGATTTTAGTAACTAGCTCTTGAATATCAGGTTTCACTGTTTAGATTTGAAGAGGTCGGCAATCTTGTGCTAGAAACAAAGGCTCTTTATATACGAAAAGCTGGCGAGGTAACTATGACTGGATAAATACTAAACTATGACATGGGACACACAAACGATGACATGACACTCATAAACGATGACATGGCACAAGATTTTTTTAAACAAATTTTGAATTTTTTTTAATAATGTTTTCTTACAAATAATTTCATAATTCAATAAATATAAATAATTTTTGTATTTATATTAAAAATTTAGAACATAACAAGATTTGAACTCATGACCTTTGGTTAAGGTGCAACAACCTTAAACAACTTAACTAAGCCACCATTTGTTTTCTATTATGGAAAACAATAATAATAAGTAGTATGTTATTTGACATTCTATAAGCCTACATAAAAATCCATAACATGTTTATCCATTTAGTTTTGTTTTGATTTTGTAAAAGATATCAAGATAATCATGAATTTTTCAAACAAACATTTTTATCCCAAAATAATTCAATGATAATTTTCAAAATAATAAATTGTATGTAAAAATACATACACTACATGCTACCCGAAACCATCTTCGTCATCACATACTTCAATCTTAATTCAATCGAATAATCATGAATAGGTTTCCACATAATACATCATTATCAGGCCGCATGGTATGTATTACATTCGCAAATTAAAGTTATAGTTATATACATAACTGTCTCTATATAACTATATTTCAGTATGGTGTCGCATTGATGCATCTATTAGTTTTTAGTTCCTGCGTAAATATAACAACATTTGTTTACTAAGAAGAGAAGAAAGCATGATGTGATGGAAGAAATAACTTCCTAAGAAACAATAGAAGGATAGACAATAATACAATGGAAGGACCTCAACCTCACCAGTGTTAATATCCTAATATTCAACACTTCGGTTGCTTTCCGACCCATATTCACTCTTTCCATGTCTGTTGGATACATCGTAATTAATATAGTAACACTACATCTATAACAATGATCTCTTCTTATTGGTAAAGTTTGTATATGCCGTTATGTATTCATCAATTACATTTTTTCCCTATCAGATATATATATATGGTTACACAGATAAGACAAAGAGTGTTGGACTATGGTTGACAAAATGGGACATAAGCTCATCCAAGGAATTGACTTTTGTGTGTTGTCGATGAAAGATGCGCGAAACAGTTGAAGATATGCATTAACCTCTACTCTCTTAAAGTTAGAAGTAGCATGTATTTGTTGTTATATTTGTTTTTGATTGTCTACTACTGTTTTTTACCTGGAATAATGATTTTAGTAACTAGCTCTTGAATATCAGGTTTCACTATTGTTTGGATTTGAAGAGGTCGACAATCTTATGCTAGAAACAAAGGCTCTTTATATACGAAAATCTGGCAAGGTAACTATGACTGGATAAATACTAAACTATGACATGGCACACACAAACGATGACATGGCACTCATAAACGATGACATGGCACAAGATTTTTTTTTAACAAATTTCGAATTTTTGTTTTAAAAATGTTTTCTTACAAATAATTTCGTAATTCAATAAATATAAATAATTTTCAGATTTATATTAAAAATTTAGAACATAACAAGATTTGAACTCATGACCTTTGATTAAGGTGCAACAACCTTAACCAACTTAGCTAAGCCACCATTTGTTTTCTATTATGGAAAACAATAATAATAAGTAGTATGTTATTTGACATTCTATAAGCCTACATAAAAATCCATAACATGTTTAGCCATTTAGTTTTGTTTTGATTTTGGAAAAGATATCAAGATAATCATGAATTTTTCAAACAAACATTTTTATCCCAAAATAATTCAATGATAATTTTCAAAATAATAAATTGTATGTAAAAATACATACACTACTTGTTACCCGAAACCATCTTCGTCATCACATACTTCAATCTTAATTCAATCAAATAATCATGAATAGGTTTCCACGTAATACATCATTATCAGGCCGCATGGTATGTATTACATTCACAAATTAAAGTTGTAGTTATATACATAACTGTCTCTATATAACTATATTTCAGTATGGTGTCGTATTGATGCATCTATTAGTTTTTAGATCCTGCGTAAATAGAATAACATTTGTTTACTAAGAAAAGAAGAAAGCATGATGTGATGGAAGAAAGAACTTCCTAAGAAACAACAGAAGGATAGACAATAATACAATGGAAGGACCTCAACCTCACCAGTGTTAATATCCTGATATTCAACACTTCGGTTGCTTTCCGACCCATATTCACTCCTTCCATGTCTGTTGGATACATCGTAGTTAATATAGTAACACTACATCTATAACAATGATCTCTTCTTATTGGTAAAGTTTGTATATGCCGCTGTGTATTCATCAATTACATTTTTTCCCTATCAGAGATATATATGGTTACACAGATAAGACAAAGAGTGTTGGACTATGGTTGAAAAAATGGGACATAAGCTCATCCAAGGAATTGACTTTTGTGTGTAGTCGATGAAAGATGCGCGAAACAGTTGAAGATACGCATTAACCTCTACTCTCTTAAAGTTAGAAGTAGCATGTATTTGTTGTTATATTTGTTTTTGTTTGTCTACTACTGTTTTTTACTTGGAATAATGATTTTAGTAACTAGATCTTGAATATCAGGTTTCACTATTGTTTAGATTAGAAGAGGTCGACAATCTTGTGCTAGAAATAAAGGCTCTTTATATACGAAAAGCTGGCGAGGAAACTATGACTGGATAAATACTAAACTATGACATGGCACACATAAACGATGACATGGCACTCATAAATGATGACATGGCACATGATTTTTTTAAACAAATTTCGAATTTTTGTTTTAATAATGTTTTCTTACAAATAATTTCGTAATTCAATAAATATAAATAATTTTCGGATTTATATTAAAAATTTAGAACATAACAAGATTTGAACTCATGACCTTTGGTTAAGGTGCAACAACCTTAACCAACTTAGCTAAGACACCATTTGTTTTCTATTATGGAAAACAATAATAATAAGTAGTATGTTATTTGACATTTTATAAGCCTACATTAAAATCCCTAACATGTTTATCCATTTAGTTTTGTTTTGATTTTGGAAAAGATATCAAGATAATCATGAATTTTTCAAACAAACATTTTTATCCCAAAATAATTCAATGATAATTTTCAAAATAATAAATTGTATGTAAAAATACATACACTACCTGCTACCCGAAACCATATTCGTCATCACATACTTCAATCTTAATTCAATCGAATAATCATGAATAGGTTTCCACGTAATACATCATTATCAGGCCGCATAGTATGTATTACATTCGTAAATTAAAGTTGTAGTTATATACATAACTGTCTCTATATAACTATATTTCAGTATGGTGTCGCATTGATGCATCTATTAGTTTTTAGATCCTGCGTAAATAGAATAACATTTGTTTACTAAGAAGAGAAGAAAGCATGATGTGATGGAAGAAAGAACTTCCTAAGAAACAACAGAAGGATAGACAATAATACAATGGAAGGACCTCAACCTCACCAGTGTTAATATCCTGATATCCAACACTTCAGTTGCTTTCCGACCCTTATTCACTCCTTCTATGTCTGTTGGATACATCGTAGTTAATATAGTAACACTACATCTATAACAATGATATCTTCTTATTGGTAAAGTTTGTATATGCCGTTGTGTATTCATCAATTACATTTTTTCCCTATCAGAGATATATATGGTTACACAGATAAGACAAAGAGTGTTGGACTATGGTTGAAAAATGGGACATAAGCTCATCCAAGGAATTGACTTTTATGTGTAGTCGATGAAAGATGCGCGAAACACTTAAAGATACGCATAAACCTCTACTCTCTTAAAGTTAGAAGTTGCATGTATTTGTTGTTATATTTGTTTTTGTTTGTCTACTACTATTTTTTACTTGGAATAATGATTTTAGTAACTAGCTCTTGAATATCAAGTTTCACTATTGTTTGGATTCGAAGAGGTCGACAATCTTGTGCTAGAAACAAAGGCTCTTTATATACGAAAAGCTGGCTAGGAAATAAGAGATCAAGTTTAGTAGTTCATGCATTCGTGTGGCATTTATCTCTGGTTTTTTATTTTTGCGTAGACTCATATATGCAAAACAAATTTTGGCTATGTGATACTTGGATTGTGGTATCTTTAAGACAAGAATGCAATGGTAGAAATTTAAAGTGCAATATATTTCTAACATAGTCAAATAACCAATGAAATAATGCTTTTAGTTATTATAATCTGATGTTTACTAATTCTGTTTTGCAGCCTCATCAGGTACTTGGCCTAATTTCCCAAACTATAAAGGTGGGGATGATGTATTGGTGCACAAAGGTCACCCTTTCTATTTCCTTTGCCAAATTTGGTTTTTCCTATCTTGGAATTCACTAGGTTCTTACAATTTTCTTGTCTTACTATACACATTATATGCCCTTCATAGTGACATGTATTTACAAAAATGTGTGTGCGCAGATCTTATTTCTATCCCACTAGATAAATACGGCTCAACGAGCTCTTCACCCTTTCATCATTCAATAAGTAGTAACATCCTATACCACAAAAGATAAGAACAAATGGTGAAAGAAAGAAAAAAAAGTTTCTTTCTGAATTACATAGGTCTGAAATCTGTTTCAGCACAAATATACTCTAGCGTCATCACCAATCTCTAAAGTGCACAAGCCCCTCATGCTATAGGATCACTAAAAGCTGCATGCTATAATAAGAATGAATAAAAAACAGTTTGCATAATATAGCAAAATAATATAATGGACACATTAGTGATGTCAAAGCAACTGGCACGACAGTTTCTGTGTAGTGGTAAGCAATTATTTGGTTACGTAATAAAATATAAAGCAACGCTCAACCAACTTCTATGTCTACATTCAGTATCAAATTAAAGTTAAGGGCAGTTACACACAATCACAGATGCAATATTACGTACAGGAAATTTATCCGTTAGCACAGATTATCTGATGTTCATAAGCGTGTGCGTGTCGGTGACCTCTATATACATTTATCACTGTATAACTTTTCTATGTATGTGTTTGTGTGTGTGTTCCATAGATATGAGTAAACTGTATCAGTATAATATGTATGGGTGTATATGTTCGTGCATATGTACAAATATTATGTTAATGAGTAATACACACCCCCTCTATGAAATAGACAGATATGAATATTGTCGGGTGTTAAAAAACAGAATCTGACCTTTTATAAAGACGCATAGTGCGGGCAAAGTGGGCAGCTAAAGACCGAATTGTTCCATACCATCATCGCTATCACTTACTTTCTTGATGTGGTTTTCTTTCAAGAATTAATTTTAGGATAATTACATTTCCACTGCAAATAAAGAGTGACAGAGGCATGGTCTGTGAGCCCTTCCACTGAATCCAGTCAATATTCAATAATAACGGTAAAAACGGAAAACAGGAATAACGACTCCTACATTGACAGTTGACCAAAACGATTGATAAGTTAGGCTTTAAGGGTTTTATTTGTTGCTATGCACGACTATCTATATGTGCAAGTAAAATACCCAAAACACAACAAACGAAATATTTACGTTATTTCTTCAACTTTTAACTTTTGTTTCTTGCGATTATGACACTTCCAGATACAAGTCTTGGCAGATCTCAACCTTTGGAACACACCTCAGCTCCCAAAATTGGTGGATGACAATATTATTAGTTCTTGATAATTTTTTTAACCATACTATTTGTAAACAAACGCTGATTTATAGTAATTTTCAGGATATTGAAGATCTTATGGGATTAGCACCTGAAAAACTATTATTAAAATGGATGAACTTTCATCTTAAGAAGGCAGGCTATGAGAAACTTGTTACAAATTTCTCGCCTGATCTTAAGGTAATATTACCTTTTTGTTGGGCTTCTTATATGTTGTAGTCTTTTCGTGCCCTTAGCATTTGGACTATTTCTGGGACCTACAATGCTTAAATACTGATCAACAGTTGTCATGTTTATTGCTTTGTTTAGGACTAATCATGAAAATTTACATTTAGATCTTTTCGTAACTCAGACAGCATTTTTGACCCACCTAACCCGTTCGACTCACCCGTTTTTTTCCTCCAATTTACAGCTTCATTTATTGAATTGTGAAGGATGAAAAAGCTTATGCATATCTACAAGGTCAGATTGGTACTTGACCATGCGGAAAAGATGGATTGCAAAAGATATATAACTTCAAACTGACATAGTTGAAGGCTATACAACAAAATCTTGCCAATCTGGTGTCGAGTTGGTACTGCTAAATGGAAGACTGTGTGTCGAGCTTCTGCTGAAGAAAAGGCTCATATTATTATATTAAAAATTATTCTCATGCATAAACTGTATCTGAGGTTAAAAGTTTTTTTCTTTTTGCCACAAGCAGTGGCGCTGAGCTTGTGCACATGAAACATTCTTTGGCTTACTTGGATGGGAATGTTTGTGACCCTTAATACACGCATGGAACAATAGATACATGGACATTCTAGAGACTTGGTTAATCAAGCATACATCAAGTTTGTAAGTACACTCCTCTAACCCTCACAAAAATTTTCCTTTCTAAAACAAGTCGAATAATAACCAATAACTTTTGAGAAAAGTTTTCCATTCACTCAGACCAAAAAGGATTACTTTTTTTGGGTATAATGTGAAAGTAAGAAGTGGTGGCTTTGTATTCACTTGGTTATGTAGCAAGTTTTTCGCACTTAAAAAGGGACAAAAATGGATCTAGGTTATATTAAATGTTTCACATGCTTAAATAAAAAAGTTCCTAATAAGAAAAAGCTAAGCATTTGGAACACGACCGGAAATCCTGTATTTTACATATCCATACAATTGAGTCCTTGGGTTTCCGAAATAGTGTAAAAAGAAGTGCCTCAAATCATTGCTATTGATGAACAACCAATAAAGAGAACAAAATCCAAAAAACAAACACACGATTGCTTAGAATTGATCTAATTGGAAGGTATTTTCTTAGTAACCATATAACCATATGATCTTACAAAAAATTTAAAACTGTGATAACGATAATAACCAGACACAAACAAAAAAACAAAACATCACAAAAAAATATAATTGAACAGATAAAAATACACCCATACCAATTGGACTCCATACTCGGAAAAATTAAGCCAAACACACACACACACACACACACACACACACACACACACACACCTCTTATCAAAACAAATTTCAAAAGCGAACTTGCCCGTTGGGCTGGTTATGTAGCTAGTATATATATATATATATATATATATGCTCCGGTTCCGTTGAGAAAGTTTTTATTTTGAGAAGATTGAGAAATCTACGTTTGAGCAAATTGATTCATATTTTTTGATTTGATTCACAAGTAAACATCATTTAATAGTGAATCAAAGCTATAAATCACAAATTTGATTCACAAATCATTGCTAAAATCGAGTTATGGTAATGATTCTTTAAATTTGTATAGAAGATTCAGTATTTTACTTATATTGCAAAAACAAGAGATTTTTTAACATTGATTCGAATTTTTTTACACATTTTGAATTATAATCACATTAAAATGAGTTTTACGCTTGAAAAACTTGAATCAAAGTTAAAAATCTATCATTTTTAAAAACCTTCTCAATCTTCTCAAAATAAAAACTTTCTCAATCGATCCAGATTCTATATATATATATATATATATATATATAAGGGTATGAAACTGAACCAAAAACACAAACTGTGTTGATGACAACAAACAAATATACGACTACAGATTATTACACAAGCTCAAGGTACTCTCATTGTATAGGTTTAAACTTATATTTTCACTTCATAAAAGCAAATATCCAAGCACATTGATAGTGTACGTATCTCTTATCTCAGTCTAAATAAATACTATCCAATGAGTTATACATCATAACTAATAGAACTCTCTCATAGTGCTTACTTTGATTATGTAGTACCTGATAAGCGTATAAACGTATCAAATAAACCCTCAGTTATATAATATATATATTTATAGAATACATATACGTATACGTAAGCAAAGTATCATACTAATTATTCTTAGGAAAGAATAATAAGTAATCAACACGGGTATTGTTCTCCTGGGTGAGAGGTGAATGGAATTTCACGGGAATGTTGTAAATCGAGCTTGATTGTCATTCAAGTTTTTGATCTTGGTTTTAAACTATTTTTCTCAATTCTTTTTCTCACTGAATCACTCTGTCTGTTTTTATGTCACACATCTCTCTTTATGTTTTTATGCTCACCAATTTCTCTCATTTATTTTAACTCACAAAGTTACTCTTTCTATTTTTAGTTCACACATCTCTCTTTCTGTTTTTATGCTCACTAATTTCTCTCAATACTCACAATATTAATTATAACAAACAGTAGTAAGTATAACTAACAGTATTAACATAGCAGTATTAAGTATAACTAGCAGCACTAATTATACTTACCAGTAGTAAGTTAGCCCAACATCACTAACTTGAATTTCATCATTAGAAGCTTTTTTATCCCATTCAAAACATCATTTGTTGTATAATCCTCTGCATATGAACACAATTAACCTCCCCTCAATCAATACTTTAGAGGTTGAGCATTCCAATACTTGCAATCAGATATTAAAATCTGCTAACATTAAATGCTTTTATGAGCAAATCTACAACATTCTGATCTGTGTGAATCTTTATCATCTGAATAAGCTTCTTTTTATAAGAATCTCTAATAAAGTGATGCCTAATCTCAATGTGCTTTATCTTTGAGTGAAAAACAGGGTTCTTCACTATGTAAATAGTACTCTCATTATCAATATGAATCTTAGTCTGCATAAAGTTATATCTATAATCCAGCAATTGATTTTGAATCCAAAGCACCTGTCCACAATAATTGGAAGCATCTATATACTCAGCTTTAGTTGTTGAATTAGCAACCACAATCTGCTTCTTGCATTGCCATGAAATCAATCTACACCCTAGTAATTAACAACCTTCTGTTGTGGACTTCCTATCTAAGCTTGCTCTTGCATAGTCACTGTTAGTATATGCCACCAAATCAAAAGGTGAATCCTTGGGATACCAAAGGCCCAATTTAGGTTGACCTTTTAAGTATCTAAAGATCCTTTTCACAGCATGAAGATGTAAACTTTTAGGATTGACTTGGAATCTTGCATAAACACATACTGCAAACATAATATCAGGCCTTGAAGAAGTTAGATACATCAATGATCCAATCATGGATCTATACAAGTGTTCATCTACATCTTCACCATCTGCATCTTTGAGCAAAGGCTTATGGGTTTCCATGGGTGTGCTTGCTGTTTTGACATCACTAAAGCCAAATTTCTTTAAAATCTCAGTCACATACTTGTCTTGACTTATAAAAATCCCATCTTCCTTCTGCTTCACTTGCAGTCCTAGGAAGAATGTGAGTTCACCTATAGAGCTCATTTGAAACTTCTTATGCATCATCTTCTCAAATTCAGTGCATAATGACTTCTTTGTAGAGCCAAAAATGATATCATCTACATACACTTGAACTAACAGAATATCACCTTTGTCCATTTTGATAAATAAAGTCTTGTCTATCTTTCCTCTCTGAAACCCATTGTC
>BQNB010087858.1:0-27811 GCA_026074375.1 Tanacetum coccineum | reverse complement strand
AATAATTTGCCAATATTTGCCCGTGAATGATGTTCTAACCCGCAACATCCTAAATCTGACATGGTATACGTTTGTTGTCCGACAACCCGACACAGTGAGCGCTACTCACCCAAACGGGGATATCAATCCCAAATAGATCTATTTATAACACTCGCGCTCACAATTTAGTAATTGACAGTTCATAATAAAAGGGCTCTGTGGGTTATTGCTACTTAGGCAAACATGTAATCATAGTATAAAATGTACACTTGCGTCCAATTTGTAAAACAAAGCATGTTCTCACCCCAAAGATGTAAATCATTTAAATAATTGTAAAACATGGGGCTATGAACTCACCTTAGTAAGTAGTCCTCTGAAAATGATAATTATATCCAAGTAAAAGAATCACACCGTCAATTACCTAAGTAAATACGGTCAGTCTTAGTCTACAAGTTTAGGCTAACGACCTAATGCATAAACTACAATAAATTGCTAGTTTATATATACTGTTATCACTTGTGTGGTGGTGCACATGTTTATTGTATTTGTCTTTACTTGGTGGCTCTTGGGAAGGTATACGATTGCACACGATCAAGTATATGTATAAACGTTATTAATAAATATTCATATTTATTAAGTCGTGTTTTAACTCGTATAATATCCGGATAATATTATAACTCGTCCGATTCACTAAGTGTTTATAAAATCATTTCCGTTCATAAAACACCCTTAGGTTTTCTATAATTACCAAATCAGTCCCTATGTTTATGGAAATATAACATTTACATTTTAAACCCTTATGTTTCTATACTTGCACTTTTAGTCCTTTAACTTTGCAACAATTACACTTTAGGTCCTTATGTTCTCAAAACAACACCTCTAAGTTTTAGAATTGATAGAAATAGTCCTTGGACTTTATAGAAACAGTTTTTGGCAGTTTTAACCTTTAACTTTGCAATTTGACACTTTTAGTCTCTTAACTTGTAAAAATCACATTTTAAGTCCAAATAAGCTCTAACAAGTAGAAATTGGTTTTATTAACTCCAATAAGCTACATAAGCTATTGTCAGCTTATAAATAAGCTCGGATGAGCTTATTTTGGCTTATTGGGCCTATTGGCTTGTTAAAGGTCCATTAAGCAAAGTAATGGCGCAATCTAGTTTTCAAAAGCACTTAATCCTTCATTAATCTTATTTAAGTTATAAGAAATTGTTTGGTAGAAGAGCTTATTGGACTCGTTAACCCAATAACTCTAGCCCGAATGTTTTTAAAAGTCCATTTGGGTTTCAATACATGATCTAACTTACTTTCTAGTTTCATTAGGCACTTAAGATTATAAATAAGCTATTTTTATTGTGTGGCTTATTCAATAAGCTAATAAGCTTCGTTAATGGGCTTTTGGGCCCATATGAGCTCGATAAGCCTTTTAAACTTTTAGGCTTGATCTCTTAAGGTCCATTAGCTACTTTGACTTCCATTAAGCCATAACTTTCTGTTCTACTTCCCTCGATAAGCTGTTTATAGCTTATTTGGTTGTTGGGCCCGTATTGGGCCTCGTAAAGGCTTGATAAGCTCATTTGTGGCCCGATAGGGCTTATTTTACGTGTCTTACTATCCATGAGTTCAATAAACTTCTTAACACTTCTATAAGCTCAAGTGAGCTTAATAATAAGCCATTGGTCCCCAACTAATAGGTTGTTGGGCCTGTTGGACCCAATTACGGGTTGTTTGGATTAAACGAAACCATTAGTGGCCCGTTAAGCACCCTAGTGTTTCTTAGGACTCGTTAGGATACTAGTAATCAATGTAAGCTCATTTAGCATGCATAAGGGTCGGGTTCGTCACATGCCAACATTTAATAATGTCGTGTACACCTTCCTATGCCAAGCCATTTCGCCCTTACGAAAAGTTTACGTTCGGTTTTTGTATATTTCGAGTACATGTGATAGTTTTCAAGTTAGTTTCCCATTCTTGAAGTTTAGTGTCAACGATCATGTCATAACTCGTATTTAAGTCTTGTTTTGTACATGTTAATGTGTGCTAGCACCACACAAGATCATAAACACGTAGTATATGTGCGTGAAACATGAATGGGTTGAACCATGCACGTTTCATGCTCACGTGTATTTGCTAATTACAATTTATCGTGACTTAAAGGACTAGTTAAGAAAAACTACGAATGAGATATTGACATAATGAGCTTAGTTTGACTTACAATAGTCCTAGCGTCTTGAATGTGTAGTTTTAACGAGTAGAATGGCAACCCAAACGTGTCACACGATCGTATATCAAACCTATGTTTCAAAGCTCATACAAATACCCAACCTTGGTTCGTGATCCTTCTTATTACCTTGTATGAAAACCCTAGTGTTATTTGTAGGTTCGAATGAGATGGTGAGGGTGTTTGTTTGCGTCTTATGACCCGAGACAAGAGGGAAGACAATATGGTTTGTTTGTTTGAGTGTTTGTGTGTTTATAAGTTTTCAAGAAGTCTTAAGTGTCAAATGAGAGTGTGTATATATAGGCATGAGAACTAGTTAGCTTTCCTAGTCCTAATCCAAACCAAAACCGTGCCCTAGGTTAGTGGTTTCATGGTTTCTAGTTAACTTCACATGGTTTTGTTAATACTTCCTAGTACATTCCTTAATTACATGATCTAGGTACAAGATTTACTAGGATTTAGCAAGATCTTAAGGTTTGTGTACATATGTATGTTGCCGCGGGTATCAAAGGAAAAGAGGGATCCAAAGTGGTCTTTATCCAATGTGTAATAGGTTAGTGGAGACATTAAGGACACATCTTAATTAAACCCTTGATGTACATGTACTTAGGGAGATCAAGGGAGATTTTCTAGTTAATTTAGCACATGGGACAAATGGTTTATGGGTTTCACTTGCCCATACTCGGCCAACTTGGGTTTTTAACACAACAATATAATAAATTTTGTGTTTAAGGTTTAAATGTGGGTATTGGTTTGAGTCTAGGTAATTCTAGGTATTTCTCCCGAGGCCCCCGAGGGTATCAAGGAGCATAAGGAAAGAAGGATCCAAAAGTGTTTCATTACACAATGGGTTTTAGCTAATTAGGGACACTAAGGACAATCTTTAATTAGCCCTTGTTGTACATGTACTTAGGAAGATTTTCTAGTTGTTTAGGGAGGGTGGGACGTGTAAGCTTATGGAGGGAAAGAAGGGTTTGAAATCTTATTAAGATTATCATGGCACAAAACTTAATTAAAAGGATGTTGTACAAGATTTGTGTAAGTATCCATTGTATTATGGTTTTTGTCTACCCATATTCGGCCGAACTTCCTTTACGTTTATGCATGTTAAACTTCATAATGGGAGCCGATGTTTGTTTCCGGCTTTCCACCTTGTTACGTTATCAGTTATGTTTTATGCCTTTTATGCTTTGATATGACGCCATGGTTATGAAGTGATGCCTTTCATCAGAGAGGGGCGTTACACAGAGTCATCAAGTATCTTCTTAAAAATTATATAACACTTGATTGATGTAAACTTTAATTTATTTGGTGACCGTTTACATTGAATGATTATTTCTAGTCTACGAGATTTAGCTTTAAAAGTTAAATTAAAAGTAAACGCGTATCGGACCAAACTAAATAGTGACGAATAATAGGAGTCATAAAATAACCTAAAATTGAGAAATGTTACAGTCTCCACCCGTTAAAAGAGCTTTGTCCTTAAAGCTTAAGACCTTGTAGTGGATGACGAAGCCCGGTTTGTGAAAAGCTGTGGGTATTTCTGTTTGAACGAATCTTCACATTCCCAGGTGAACTCAGGACCTCTCCTAGAGTTCCAGCGAACCTTAACCAATGGTATCCGGCTTCGCTTTAATCGTTTGATCTCCCGTTCCATGATTTCAACGGGCTCTTCCATAAACTGGAGTTTATCATCAACGTGAATTCCTTTCAACGGCATGGCCAATGGTTCATCAGCGTAACATTTCTTTAGATTAGACACATGGAAAGTATGGTGAACCCTGCTTAACTCTTGAGGAAGTTCCAGCCTGTAAGCAACCTTCCCAACCTTGGCTAACACCTTGAAAGGTCTGACATATCTCGGGTTCAACTTGCCCCGCTTACCGAATCGTACAACCCCTTTCCAAGGTGAGACCTTGAGCATAACCCTATCCCCAACTTCGAACTCCATCGGCTTTCGCTTCAAATCAGCGTAGCTCTTTTGTCGGTATCTGAGCAGCTTTGATTTCTTGCTTGATCAGGACAATCTTTTCCGTTGTTTCTTGGATCATTTCTGGACCAGTCAGTTAGGCTTCTCCAACTTCGGCCCAGCACACAGGTGATCGACATTTTTGGCCATAAAGTGCCTCATAAGGTGCGGCCTTTATGCTAGCGTGATAACTGTTGTTATATGAAAATTCGGCTAATGGCAAATGCTTGACCCAGCCTTTGCCAAAATCGATCACGTAAGCACGTAGCATGTCCTCAAGAGTTTGAATAGTCCTCTCGCTCTGGCCGTCGGTTTTTGGATGATACGCGGTGCTCATACTCAGATCTGTACCCAAAGCTTTCTGAAATGATCTCCAAAAGTTTGATGTGAACCTCCCATCACGATCACAGATGATTAAAACAGGTATTCCGTGTCTTGCTACTATCCTGTTCAGGTACAACCTTGCCAACTTGTCCAATGGGTCATTCTCCCTTATTGGCAAGAAGTGAGCAGATTTTGTAAGTCGATCCACAATCACCCAGATGGTGTCAAAACCTTGTGACGACTTAGGAAGCTTGGTGATAAAATCCATCGTGATATTATCCCACTTCCACTCGGGTATTGCTAGTTGTACTAACAATCCTGCATAAAATCAATACTTTCCCACCTTCAAAAAAACATCTTATCGGAATGAGATCATTCTTTTTATCAAAAAACCCACGAAGCCTTTACGATGCTGGGACGTTATTATAGGACTCCTTCGTCAATGTCTCACCATGGCTTTTCGGAAATCTACACCAACTCGATACTTTTACAATTTTTGAATTCTAGACGATCAAAGATGCCTTAGATTCTGCAGCAGGTGGCAATCTTCTTGGTACAAGATGCCTCAAGAAGGTTTAGAAATTATTGAAAGCAATTAAAAAGTTCATTACTCTAGAAAAAAAAAAAAAAAAGTTTTTTTCGTGCTTTCTTCACTTTCTAATAATTCTTTCGATATGCAACAAATAGTCGCTTCACTTGAGGATAAGATGACTATCAAGATGAAACAAATGATGAATGAAATGAAAGCTTTAGTTGTTACTACTCCCGCACCCATTAAAGCGGTTGAGGAAGTATGTGTTACTTGTGGATCGAATCACAATTTTAATCATTGTCCGTTAACTTGAGGTGGAAATGATTTTCCCGTTTTTCATGACAACATCCAACAATTTCAACAAACCGCAGGCGTTGGTAATTTTCTCCAAAGAAACCAACCATCTAATTTGGCAAGTCAAATGAGACCACCGGGTTTCAATCAACCAAATGTTCAAAACAACCAAAACCGTTATCAAGGATCCAATTCTAATTTCAACCAAAACTGTGGAGGTAATTTTAATCAAAACCGTCAAAACAACCAAAATCAAGTTTACCAAGCACCACCATACCAAGCACCAACAAATCAACCTTTGATTAATCAAAGTTTACCTTCCGTTTCACAAACTCAGGTGTATAAAAGGATTTTGAAAGTTATGCTAAAGCAAATGTTGGAATTGAATAATTGCAAATGAAGTTCAGATAATATTTTTAATGAAACCATAATGATTTCAAAGAGTTTACAATTGTTCTCAAAAGAAACAAGATGATTTTCAGAAAATGATGCTTAGTTTCATGCAAAGCTATCACACCAAACCAACCTTTCAACTTCAATTTCTTTACCAAAGCATTTCCATTCCAAACCCAAGAAACGAAGCTAAGGGCAAAGTACAAACTAGTGTGGTGTTTCATACGATGACCTCCGATTCCAACGCCGGTGGGTGGAAAAGGAAAATGAGGTGACAAAGGATACGAGCTACCAAGCACCGAAGACATCCAACCTCCATTGGTCCAAGAACAAACCAAAGACAAAGAACCAATCGAGGAGCCTTCTTTCGTTGCTAACAAAGCCAAACCAAATTGGCCCATACCGTCGAGACTCAACAAACAAAAGATTCGTGAAAAGGATGATATCCTAGCTTCAAAGTTTATGGAAATTTTCCGTAATCTTCACTTTGAGCTAAGTTTCGCGGATGCTCTCATTCATATGCCAAAGTTTGCTCCGATGTTCAAAAAGATGCTTAATAACAAAGACAAGTTAATTGAGTTAACCAAAACGCCGTTGAATGAAAATTGTAGTGCGGTTGTCCTAAAAAAGCTTCCAGAAAAGCTAGGTGACCCCGGTCGATTTCTCATTCCATGTGATTTTTCGGAGTTCGATAGTTACTTAGCCCTTGCCGATTTAGGTGCTAGTATCAATCTCATGCCTTTATCCATTTGGAAAAAGCTTCAACTCCCGGGCCTAACTGAAACAAAAATGGTGTTAGAATTAGCCGACCGTATAATTTCCAAACCAACCGGTGTTGCCGAAAATGTTTTTGTCAAAGTAGGGAAGTTTTACTTTCCTGCCGACTTTGTTGTGCTTGATTTTATAGCCGATCCTCGAGTACCATTGATACTCGGGCGACCCTTTCTTAGGACGGCTCATGCTTTAATCGATGTTTACGAAGGAGAGATTACTCTTAGGAATGATGATCAATCGTTAACCCTTAAATGTGGTGATGCACCTTCCATTTCATATAACAATCTCGAATCGTTGAAGAAAGTTGATTTAATCGATGCTGCTTGTGAAATTTATTCACAAGAAGTACTTGGATTTTCCGATTCCGTTGCTTACAACAATCCTTCTCCGTACTACGATCTAATTGTTTCAAATTCCTCTTCGACACTTACTCTTTTTGATGAAAGTGATTTTTTACTCTTCGAAGAAGCCAATGCTTTCATAGCTATCGATGACAAGCAAATTTCAACTGAAATTGATGCTACGTACGATGATCCCAAGGGTGACATTCTCATTCTCGAGGCACTTCTCAACAATAATCCATTACCTTCACCAAATCAAGAAGATTACTTACCCGGATTTCAAAAAGATTTTAAAGTTGTTGAACCACAGAAGTCTTCACTCGAATATGCTACTTTTTATGAACCAAAAGTTAAACTTCCCGAAGTCGAACTTAAAGAGTTACCTCCACATCTCGAGTATGCGTTTTTAGAGGAATCGCAAAATGACATGAAACTGAGAAATGTTACAGTCTCCACCCGTTAAAAGAGCTTTGTCCTCAAAGCTTAAGACCTTGTAGTGGATGACGAAGCCCGGTTTGTGAAAAGTTGTGGGTATTTCTGTTTGAACGAATCTTCACGTTCCCAGGTGAACTCAGGACCTCTCCTAGAGTTCCAGTGAACCTTAACCAATGGTATTCGGCTTCGCTTTAATTGTTTGATCTCCCGTTCCATGATTTCAACGGCTCTTTCACAAATTGGAGCTTATCGTCAACGTGAATTCCTTCCAACGGCATGACTAATGGTTCGTCAACGTAACATTCATCAGATTAACGATGTGGAAAGTGTGGTGAACCCTGCACAAGCTCTTGAGGAAAGTTCCAGCTTTGTAGGCAACTTTCCCAAGCTTTGGCTAACAACTTGAAGGTTCGCATATCTTGGGTTCAACGTTGCCCTCTTTACTGAACGAACAAACCTTTTCCAAGGTGAGCATCAGCATAACCCTATCCCCAACAATTTGAACTCATCGCTTTCGCTTCAAATCACGTAGCTCTTTTTTTCGATCTTGACAGCTTGAATCTCTGCTTGATCAGGACGATCTTTCCTGTTGTTTTCTTGGATCATTCCCGACAAGTCAGTTGGCTTCTTCAACTTTGGCCCACCACACAGGTGATCGACATATCGACCATAAAGGTGCTCATAAGGTGTGGCCTTTATGCAGCGTGATAACTGTTTGTTATATGAAAATTCGCTAATGGCAATACTTAAACCTAGCCTTTTCCAAAAATGGATCACGTAAGCACGTAGTATGTCCTCGAGAGTTTGAATAGGCCTCTCGCTCTGTCCGTCAGTTTTCCGATGATACGCGGTGCTCATACTCAGTTCTGTACCCAAAGCTTTCTGAAATGATTTCCAGAAGTTTGATGTGAACCTCCCATCACGATCACAGATGATTGAATAGGGTAGAACCGTGCCGTGCAACTATCCTGTTCAGGTACACACCTTTCCAACTATGTCCAAGGACATTTTCCTTAATTGCAAGAATCGCAATTTTGTGGAGTCGGTCTACAATCACCCAATGGTCAAAACCTTGTGACACTAGAAGCTTGGTGATAAAATCCATCATGATATTATCCACTTCCACTCGGTATAGGCTGGTTTGTACAACAATCCCTGATGGCCTTTGATGTTCGGGCCTACCTTTCGCACATGGTCAAGCACTTGCTAACATATATGGCGAAGTTGGTCTTTCCATATGGCCCCACAATAAAGCTTCGTCATGTCATGGTATATCTTTTTGAACCGGATGGGATAAATATTTGACTTGTAGGATTCGTGCATAAATTACGGATCTTAAGTCCCATGGCAAGTAACCAACTCCCTTCTTGTTAAACAATAAAAAACTCATCGGCGCGTGTTCCAACTTCTCCATGGGTATATCCTATTCTAATCATCACCGCCTACATCTTCATTCCAAATTCTTGGTTTTAGGGCTTTGATCGAGCTTCAAGTAAATCATTAGGGAATATCCAATCCAATAGTCATAAACAAGGCTCGAACCCACAATGGGACAACCGTATCCTTAACGTCTCAATGCATCTGCCACTACGTTTCGCCTTCCCCCTGGTGATAAACAATGTCAACAATTGTAATCACTTAGCAATTCTAGCCAATGGCGTTGCCTCATGTTAAGCTCCTTTTTGTCAAGAATGTGTTATAGGCTTTTATGGTCGGTGAACACGGTACATTTAGCTCCATATAGATAATGTCTCCATATCTTTAGAGCAAACACTACCGATCCAAGTTCTGAATCAGAGTGGTGTAGATTCTACTGTGAATTTTATAGTTGTCGCGAAGCATATGCAATCTTCGCTATCCTACAGGTAAAGCCATATTGGCACACTGCATAACTTCTGCTTTATTAACTGAAAAGCGTTTTCCTCCTTTTCACCCCAATCGAACTTGACTCCTTTCTGAGTGAGCTTAGTCATTGATTTAGCAATCTTTGAAATTCCCTTAATGAACCTTCGATAGTAACCAACAAGACCTAAAAATTGGCGGATCTCGCGGTGTCTTAGGAGATGCCTAATCTTTGATAGATTCTATCTTGGCTGGATCCACGTGAATGCCTCTGTTATCAATGACGTGATCGAGAAATTGTACCTTCGGAATCCAAAATTTACACTTTGAAAACTTGGCATATAACTTCTCCTTCTTAAGCAATTCCAAAATTGCCTTAAGATGTTCTTCGAGCTCTTTCTTGTCCTTTGAATAAATAAGTATGTCATCAATGAAGACGATTACGAACTTATCCAAGTAGGGCTTGCACACTCGATTTATGAGGTCCATGAATACCGCAGGTGCATTTGTTAGCCAGAATTGCATAACCTGAAACTCGTAATGACCATACCGAGTTTGGAATGCCGTCTTTGGGACGTCTTGTTCTCGTACTCTAAGCTGGTGATAACCCGATCTCATTCTATCTTTGAGTAAAAGTGTTGGATCCTGGAGTTGATCAAATAAATCTCGATCCTCAGTAGTGAGAAACGACTTGCTTTTACTGTCAGCTTTATTTAACTCACGGTAGTCAATGCACATCCTGAATGACCCATCCTTTTTTTGACGAACAAGACCGGGGCTCCCCAAGGTGAGGAACTAGGTCTTATGGAACCTTTGTTAGAAAGCTCTTGCAATTGTTTTGATAATTCCCTATCAATCGGAACGGAGCCAATCGAAACAGTGCTCGAGCTTAAGGAGCAGCTCCTGGATTAAGTCCGATCTGAAATTCCACTGTCGAGTTGGTAGGAAGACCGGAAAAATTCCTTGTAAACACTATCGGGGGAGGGGAGTCTCGATGATTGGTACACCCTTAAGTTCTTTTCCTTTCGACTTGTCCTCCTCTTTCCATGGCGGATAACTGTGCCAAAAAAGATCTGACATCCTTTGGCCATGTACTTCGTGAGACTCGTGAGCTTTGAACATGAGATAATGTTAACCAAGAATCTCTCATTTCGTTACTTTTGTACCAACGAAAATCAAGGTTTCAATTCGCCAAAAGGTAACTCGAACAAGTTTTCACACACACACGATCACGGCGTGACACCTACTTAACCAATATATGCCGATAATAACGTCGAAACTATCCAGTTCTACGTGCATTAGGTCTATGTTGAACGGATGGTTTAAGAAATTTAAAGTGTAACCCCGCATAATAGTGTCTACCCCGACTATTTTCCCATCAGCTAATTCCACATCGTAACTATTCTCTAATGGAGTTTGGGCGATGTCAATCAGGGAACTAAACGCAGAAGATATAAAGCTCCTATCGGCACCAGTGTCAACAATATATATGCTAGCGGTTTGTTTAAGAGGAACATACCCATGACGACATTAGAGTCCGGGTCCCTTGATGCATTCCCTTTCTTCTCTGCATTTCCAACGGCATACACCCAGCCTTGTGCATTCCCATTTCCCCCATCCTTATTCTTTAACTTTGGACAATCTCTCTTGAAATGTCCTGAAGCTCCACACTCAAAACAACCATTCCCTTTGGGATTTTCCCCATTCCCCTTCTTTGTATTAGCAACATTTGTGTTGCCAGAACTTCTGTAGTCGGGGGCAAAGTGCCCTACCTTGTTACATTTGTGGCACTTTTGAGTACACGGGCCATTGTGATGGAAATGGCACTTGGTGAACTTGGGAAAAGATCCACCAAATACAATACGGTTTTCCTTTTCACTCGACCTCCAATATTACTCGACCTTGGTGACAATCTGTCTCTTAAGGGTTGTTGTTTGATGGGCATGGGATGTTTCTGGATGAATCATCAGCTTTCCTTTTTTGTCAGTCTGCCTTTCCGCATAGGTGCGGAGTTTCTGATCCATAAAGTCGTTGGCCAACTCAATAGTCTCATCCAACGTCTTGGGTCTGGAAGACTTGACACGTCCATAAATGTTATCAGGGAGTCCACTGATGTACTTGTCAATTTTCTTAGTTTCATTAGCAACAAATTTGGTACATATCAGGGTTAGCTCTTGGAAACGTTCAGTGTATGTTGGAACATCGTTCCCTTTGACCTTTAGGTTCCACAACTCGATTTCTAGTTTCTTGATTTCACCCTGCGGACAAATACTTGACTGTCATTTTCTTTCTGAGTACTTTCCCAAGTCATTAAGTAATGCAACATGACCTAAGGCTCTTATCTGACCATTCCACCAAGTCAAAGAAGCCCTAACAGAGTGCAGGTGGCAAACTTAACCTAATTTTTAATAGCACAACCACTGATATTGAAGACTGATTCCATCTTTTCAATCCACCGGGTTAAACCGACCACGCCTTCAGTTCCTTGGAAATTCAAAGGTTTACATTTCATGAAGTCAGCGTAGAAACAAGGGCGCGCAGTTTGCAACATCATCGGTTTTTTATCCCCCGTGTGAATCTGTGGCTTCCATCTCCAATGGTGAGAGATACGCTGAAGAGCTTGATCAGTCATAGCTTGAAACAATTATATGGTCATGTTTTTTTTGGGTTGGTGTTTTGTTAGGAGGGTATTCGTTCCTCGTCTTGTCCACAAATGTGCCAGGATACCACGTCCCTGAATCACAAGAGACAAAACGTGAGGTCATAAAGATATACAATAATTTAAAGATGAGACAACAACACAAGAGAGGTATATAGTACGACATAACACATCTATTCATTCATAACTTGGAAAATATTACATTAAATAGTTTTTGATACACCAAATACGAATACAAAGGATCTAAGGCTATGCTACGGGGAAACCCCTAATAATTAACATGCCTAAACAATAGTCTAGCAAAATAAAATGACATAAACCACAAGATGTGACTATCAGCATCCCTAGAAGCATCCTGGTGATCTGGAACCCTAGTATATGGCGTTGGCTGTCTAGCTCTCCTACGCTGCTCTCCGCAGTGCTAACAACTAAAAAAACTCGGCATGCAATGTCACCCATCGCTCATACTCATGTCCTCTTCATTACATCGGAGAATCTCTAACCATATGTCTCTTACGTCTACAGTTATCTCCTCGAAGCTCGCCACTCACCGCTGCATCTGGAGAGCGATCTATGTCACATGTGCCTAGATGTCTGAATAAGTGTACCCTGCAACATGATTTGTTCCTGATGTGCCAGATCTGGTCTTGTGTGCAATACACATGATCACGGTGGGTTTGAAGCTCATGATGAACTGTCTGACTCAATCCTATCGAGTGAGCCCAAGCCTCTCGGGAAGCATAGGCCTCCTCCTCTATAATCCATACTGTCTTCCTGCGATCCTCTTAATCCCCCAATACTAAGTCGACCCACCGCTGCGAGTCCATAGTGACTCGCTGTGATATGCGAGTCCTACTATCCTGAGCATCCTCTAGTAGAGCATATAAGTCATGTGTATCATGCTCATGGAGCTCAACAAGCTCTGTGACCCTAGTATTGACCTCTTCCATGGTCATAGGTGCTATCTCAGGAACTGACTCTACCGGGTCCACCCAAGTATCCCTAATACCATACCCAACCTCACTAATCTCATGTCGTCTCGCTTCAGCATCTACGGTGTTGGCAAACCCATAATCTATCCCCTGACCTCCTTTAGGTATAGCATAGAAACTCTCCCACCACCTCATACTTGAAAGCCTAGGGTGGACAAACACATCCTCTTGCTGAGAGGTGGACCGCGCTCGAACTTCTGTGGAATAAAATTTACGTATATCATCCGTACGGTTAACGGTGGAGGTATGATAGAGAGGTGGTAGATATGTAGTAGTGGTAGTGGAGGTGATGGTAATGCGGCAGTAACCGCATCAACAAGGGCCTGAGTGGAGGCCCCCCCCCCCCCCCTTTAAAAAATCCCCCTTAAAAAAAAAAATTGTCTGGAATTTGGGTTTGGACACCCATATGAAAGTAGTAATGGAGATGCACAGGTGGTGGTGATAGAATGTGCAATGGGGCCATGCACCTAGCAAGCGCTCCCCAGCAGAGGGTGGTTATACGTGAGATAGTTGGTGAAATGGTGGTGGAGTAGCATTGCTGAGAAGTCTCTATTAACCTTTGCCTCTGGTGGAATAGATATGGAAGCCTGAAGCCGGACAATAATCCTAGCTATAGTGGTAGTAATGTCAGTAGAGGGTGGTGGTATAACAGGCTCTGTTCCCTCAGGTGGGGAAACAAGCTCAACAGTAGGTACAACAACAGCAGAGTCGGCCGGAGCTAAGTGCTCCCCCCTCCTCACCACTCATCCTCATTATCTCATCATTTTTCATCCTCATCCTCACCTCATCATCGCGTCATCCCCCGATGAATTCGCCGTCCATCATCATCTCCATCCTCTACCCCGTCCATAAAAGGGATAGTCAACACGGACCATCCTCGGTCTCCATCATCCACATACTCCGATTGGAACCTCTTCGGGGATCCGACTCAACAACATATCCTGGTGACTCAGCAGTAGGTGAAACAACAAAAGGTAATGGATGTTCCTCAGCCAGAAACTCATGCTCATCCTCCAATGGTATATACTCAAGGTATATAGGCTTTGGCACGTAGTCAGGATCATGTGGCTGTATGAACATAGGCTCACGTTCATCCTTGTCCTGTGGTACTGGTGGTGTCTGTGGCTCCTCGAGGCCTGGTATGTAATCCAGTGATAGTGGGGCTACCGGCTGTATAGGGAGCCCATCGTATCCTAATACGATGACTCGTGGAGAACCACCATCAGATACCTCCTCATCGGCTCCCCAGAAGACTTTGCCTGGCTCAGAGTCGGTGTAGATGAAAGTGTAGGTAACCGCAAATGATGCCGAAGACATGACTGTTGTAAAAACAAAAAAAACTTATAATTATGTATTACTTATAATACTCTTAATAGTAATATACATAGTAAAATTTATATATGCTATATCAATCATGCAAGCAACTCTAGTAAACTACTAAGCTAAACAGTGGAATGTCAGTAAGCACATATGTTAGATGCAAACAAGTAATGTATGTATGTCTCGTGCAAACCTCGTTTGTGAATAAAGCGTTTGAAAATTTATATTCAAGACAAAAAAACTTTTTTGACACTGGTTCTCTATAACTTTTGCTCCGATACCATCGGTAACACCCCCAATCTATGTGGCAGCGAATAATGAATTCCGAGGGTATTACTTCATAGATCAATAGCACAAGATATGAGAACGACCACTAAACGTGTCATTTTAAAAAAATACATTTGATTAACAAAATACTTGTTCATTACATCAGCTCATGGCTTCATATTGTTCGACAATATAAGTAAAGATTTCGGTTTATAACAAATGTTCCCAAAATGTAATACACCCTAAATCTTTAGTACTGACTCTCCAAAGAGTGACCCCCAATGTATCTTGGCACCTCGTGCCTTATTGACCTGAGAAAAACATGCTTAAAACGTCAACATAAAGTTAGGGGGGGGGTGAATTCATAGGTTTATGTATATCAATTGAAGAACCGCAAGATTTCCATGTGTATGATTAAGCAACAGATGCAAACATTATAAAAAGTAATTACGTTTTCCTAGGCTCATGACCACTGAAGCTCAAGGTGTATGAATGCAATAAATTTCCAATAATGCCGTGGAATGATGTTCCTATACACCGCAACATCCTAATCCGACAATATATCAACGTTGTATGATCGGTAACAACCGGCACAGTGAGCGCTACTCACCCAAACGGGGATGTCAATCCCAAATAGATCTATTTATAACATTCGCGCTCACAATCTAGTAATTGACAGTTCATGGTAAAGGGCTCAGTGGGTTATCACTACTCAGGCAAACACGTAATCATAGTATAAAATGTATACTTGCGTCCAATTTGTAAAACAAAGCATGTTCTCACCCCAAAGAAGTAAATCATTAAATAATAATTTTAAAACAGAGGTTATGGACCACACCTTAGTAAGTAGTCCCTTTGAAAAAGACAATTATATCAAAGTAAAAGAAAGCAGACGTCAAATACCTAAGTAAATACGGCCAGTCTTAGTCTATAAGTTTAGGCTAACGACTTAATGCATAAACTACAATAAATTGCTAGTTTATATATACTGTTATCACTTATGTGGTGGTGCACATGTTTATTGTATTTGTCTTTACTTGGTGGCTCTTGGGAAGGTATACGATTGCACATGATCAAGTATATGTATAAATGTTATTAATAAATATTCATATTTATTAAGTCTTGTTTTAACTCGTATAATATCCGGATAATATTATAACTCGTCTGATTCACTAAGTGTTTATAAAATCATTTACGTTCATAAAACACCCTTAGGTTTTCTATAATTACCAAATCAGTCCCTATGTTTATGAAAATATAACATTTACATTTTAAACCCTTAGGTTTTTGTACTTGCATTTTTAGTCCTTCAACTTTGCAACAATTACACTTTAGGTCCTTATGTTCTCAAAACAGCCCCTTTAAGTTTCAGAATTGACAAAAATAGTCCTTGGACTTTATAGAAACAGTTTTTGGCAGTTTTAACCTTTAACTTTGTAATTTGACACTTTTAGTCCTTTAACTTGTAAAAATCACATTTTAAGTCCAAATAAGCTCTAACAAGTGGCAATTGGTTTTATTAACTCCAATAAGCTACATAAGCTATTGTCAGCTTATAAAATAACACGGATGACTTATTTTTGCTGTATTGGCAGCCTATTTGGCCGTTAAGGTCCATTAAGCAAAGTAATGGCCCAATCTAGTTTTCAAAAGCACATAATCCTTCATTAATCTTATTTAAGTTATAAGAAATTGTTTGGCTGAAAAATAAGCTCGGATGAGCTTATTTTAAGCTTATTGGACTCGTTAGCCCAATAACTCTAGCCCGGATGTTTTTAAAAGTCCATTAGGGTTTCAATACATGATCCAACTTACTTTCTAGTTTCATTAGGCACTTAAGATTATAATTAAGTTGTTTTTATTGTGTGGCTTATTTAATAAACTAATAAGCTTCATTAATGGGCTTTTAGGCCCATTATGAGCTCGATAAGCCTTTTAAACTTTTAGGCTTGATCTCTTAAGGTCCATTAGCTACTTTGACTTCCTATAAGCCCTAACTTTCTGTTCTACTTCCCTTAATAAGTTGTTTATAGCTTATTTGGCTGTTGGGCCCGTATTGGGCCTCGTAAAGGCTTGATAAGCTCATATGTGGCCCGATAGGGCTTATTTTATGTGTCTTACTATCCACGAGTTCAATAAACTTCTTAACACTTCTATAAGCTCAAGTGATCTTAATAATAAGCAATTGGTCCCCAACTAATGGGTTGTTGGGCCTGCTGGACCCAATTGCGGGTTGTTTGGATTAAACGAAACCATTAGTGGCCCGTTAAGCACCTTAGTGTTTCTTAGGACTCGTTAGGATACTAGTAATCAATGTAAGCTCATTTAGCACGCATAAGGGTCGTGTTTATCACATGAAAACATTTAATAATGTCGTGTACACCTTCCCCTAACAAGCCATTTCGTCCTTACGAAAAGTTTACGTATGGCTTTTGTATATTTTAAGTACATGTGATAGTTTTCAAGTTAGTTTTCCATTCTTGAAGTTAAGTGTCAACGATCATGTCGTAACTCATAGTAAGTCTCGTTTTGTACATGTAAACAGTGTCCTAAGCACCACACAAGATCATAAACACATAGTATATGTGCGTGAAACATGCATGGGTTGAACCATGCACGTTTCATGCCCACGTGTATTTGCTAATTACAATTTATCGTGACTTAAATGACTAGTTAAGAAAAACCATGAATGAGATATTGACATAATGAAGCTAGTTCGACTTACAATATCCTGAGCATCTTAATGTTAGTTTTTTAACGATAGAATGGCAACCCAAAACGTGTCACAGACGATCGGATATCAAACTAACTGTTCAAAGCCCATATACAAATACCCAACCTTGGTTCTTGATCCTTCTTATTACCTTGTATGAAAACCCTAGTGTTATTTGTAGGTTCGAATGAGATGGTGAGGGTGTTTGTTTGCGTCTTATGACCCGAGAAAAGAGGGAAGACAATATGGTTTGTTTGTTTGAGTGTTTGTGTGTTTATAAGTTTTCAAGAAGTCTTAAATGTCAAATGAGAGTGTGTATATATAGGCATGAAAACTAGTTAGCTTTCCTAGTCCTAATCCAAACCAAAACTGTGCCCTAGGTTAGTGGTTTCATGGTTTCTAGTTAACTTCACATGGTTTTGTTAATACTTCCTAGTACATTCCTTAATTACATGATCTAGGTACAAGATTTACTAGGATCTAGCAAGATCTTAAGGTTTGTATACATATGTATGTTGCCGCGGGTATCAAAGGAAAAGAAGGATCCAAAGTGGTCTTTATCCAATGTGTAATAGGTTAGTGGAGACATTAAGGACATATCTTAAATAAACCCTTGATGTACATGTACTTAGAGAGATCAAGGGAGATTTCCTAGTTAATTTAGCACATGGGACAAATGGTTTATGGGTTTCACTTGCCCATACTCGGCCAACTTGGGTTTTTAACATAACAATATAATAAATTTTGTGTTTAAGGTTTAAATGTGGGTATTGGTTTGAGTCTAGGTAATTCTAGGTATTTCCGGGGTGTGTCTAAATGTATTTTATTGTGAAACGTATGCCTCTTACGTGACTAATAAAAATAAAATAGGCAAGGTTAATAATTATCTTCCTAATAATTATATAACACTTGATTGACGTAAACCTTAATTTATTTGGTGACCGTTTACGTTAAATGATTATTTCTAGTCTACGTGATTTAGTTTAAAAGTTAAATTAAAAGTAAACGCGTATTGGACTAAAATAAATAGTAAAGAATAATCGAAGTCGTAAAATGACCTGAAATTGAGAAATGTTACAGCTAGCCTTGAAGGTCTGGATCTTGAGGAAGATTTACCTTGAGCAGTATGATACTGGTTTATATTCATGGAAGACATAAATTCAGCATGATCACATGTTTTGTGATTGGTTCTCTTGCACTTTTTACAAAACAAGACTTTATAACAATTCTCAGAGAGATGATTGTTTTGTCCACATAGTTCACAATTCATTTTGAATTAAGTTTTGTATTTGTTTTGAAGTGCATTGGGAGGAACCTGTTGAGAATTCTTGTTTCTGAAGAAAGATGACTTATTCTTGCTAATTTGTAATTTAAGTTCATTAAGTTCTTTCATTACAATAGCCAAAGGAGGATCATCTTCCATTTTCACATTCTTTAACTTACCAGCAGGAGCTTAATTAGTTTTAGAAGTTGAAGAACTTTTGTTGCCTCTAGCAGGAGCTGAGGAAGGTTCATTTATTATGATACCTTTTAAAGTTTCATCTTTGAATGTAGACTTTGACTTCAAAATTGATTTGATAGTCTTTGGTCCAGAAATAGGTTCAGCACCAGTTAGCTTCTCCAATGGAGGAAGGGGGTGCTATAGACTGAAGATTCATCCGCCGAATCATAATCAGTCGCTGAAGAGTCAGAGACAATAACTAAATGGTCAGTTGTGTTTCTTAGTGACTCATTTAAGGGTACCTTACCAGTATCATGATTTGACATAGTAGAATCTTCAGCTTTAGATAACTTAGGTTTATTACTACCAGTATAGACACCTCTGAGTTATTTGCTGAAGACTTTACAAACACTAGGTCTTTTGGCCTAGAGCAGGAGGTATCTTTAGTGAGTTGGTCAATTCCTAAGATTTTCTTCTTTTGAGTGGGAATTTGTTCACTGATGCACTGATTAACTTTATTAGAACTGTTTAGCCATGTTTTTGTAATGGAAGTTAGCTCTTTCAGTTCATTTCTTAAGTTTTGATTCTCTTTGAGAATCTTAGTGTTTACATGCTGCATGGTAAGAAGATCAAGCTTTGCTTGCTTTAATACCAAAAGCTGTTCTTTGCATGTATTTAGTTCTTGAACAAGATTTATATGTTTTGACATGATATTGTTTCTTTGTTCTTCAACATAGTTTAGATCAATACACAGATAATCTAGAAAGGATTTTCTACCATCATTATCTTCCATTTTAAGAAGAGTGTGTACCTTTTTCATAGAGATCTTAATCTATTCACCATTTCTGACACTTTCTTTGCCAATAGAAACTCTTTCTTCATCAAAAAGAGCTATAAGAGCTTTAACTTCAGTTACTTCATTGTCATCAAATGACACTTCTTCTTCATCTCATTCATATGTTTCAGCAATTATACCTTTGTTTTTGCCTGAGGACAAACTAAGAGCTGAGGCACTAGAACTAAGGAGTGCTAGTTTAGCTTTAACTTTGTTGTACTTGGCTTCAAAGTCTTTGGTATGCCTCAGTTCAGGTTTATGCTCAAATGAATGGAGAAGTTTTGGTTAAAAAGGTGACTGATATGAAGGAACTGATGTCTTTGGCTAATAGTCTCTTGCAAAATGACCCTTCTTGCCACATTTGTGGCATTCCGTTTGGTCAGTTGCTTTTGCACTGCTAAACCTTTGAGTACTCTTTCTGAAGAACCTTTTAGATTTGGCTAAAGGAGCTCTTGCTTGGTATTCTTCTTCAAGGTCATTCAAGTACTCTTGACTGCTTCTTGTATCCTCTTCATCATCAGGACTATCTTAAAAGTCCTAGATAATAAAGGAAGAGAAAAAGGCAGTTGACAGTGGAGTTGCAAGGACAAGAGTTTTCTCTTTGTTAGTATCATAAATACTGTTTATAAGGTTTTCTCCATATTTAAGTTTACCAAATAGAGAAGCAAGCTTAGATTCTTTCACATGATTTGTGTTTCTAAGCCTTTGGCAAAAAGCTAGCCACTTCTTTGGTAACCCATTTATAAAACCAGTATTTATTTCAAGCTTTGAAAGTTTAATGCCATCATTTACTAATTCATTCATCAAAACTTTATATCTGGTGAAAGTTTGTGTTAGAGATTCACCTTCTTTGAATTTGAATGTGTTATAGCACAACTTCAGGTCTATAACCCTACTTTATTTCACATCAGAGGGCCCCTCATGATATAGTGTCAGGTCATCCCAAGTAGATTTTGCAGTTAAGCAGTTTATGACAGAGTTCATTTAGTCATCTGGAAGCACAAACATAATGAGACTTTTGAGTCGCTCATCTAAGTTAGCAAATTTTCTCTCCTCAGGTTTCCATTGTGTCTTTGGCTTCCTTTGACCAGCTGCCATATGTATATAAGGACTGTTTGAAATGTTGTTTTCAAATTGAGGCTCAATACCAATGATATGGCACATGAACCTCTTTTTCCAATTGGTTAAATTTTCCACCTCTAGTACAGGAGCGGCATTTAACTAGCCACCTCTGTATTCAAGAGTCTGTGGTACTTCTATTGCTGCCATTTAAAATGGATCTTGATTTTAAAAATCTTTAAGCCTTTTTATAAGGGATTTTATAAACCAGAAGGCTTTGATACTACTTGTTGGTCCCTTAAAATCTGATATAAGGTTTGTTAAATTAAACTAATCAGATTTCATGGCAACAAGGAGAGTTTTAAACAGATATATACAAAGAATATAGAGAACATGTTTAAAAAACACAAAACTACGTTTCAACGTATAGGTTCCTATTAGAATCTATGACACACCTTGCTTGGGGAATAACAAGGAGGTTGAATGACAATTGGGGTGTTATCTCTTTCGAACTAAAACTCTAACCAAAGTTAAGAGAGTAAGAAAACAAACTACTTATGACTAAACTGAAGCTTCAGCTTCAGTAGTACCATTCAGTTTGTTTGAGAGATCTTCAATGTGTATCACATTAATTGGAAGAAATGGAATTTACTCTGGGATTCCCTTTCCTTTTATAGGCAAAGGGATTAGGGTTTACAAGTTAACCTAGTATGCGTGTCATGCATCCAATAGGTGGTTGAGATACCATTTAATGCAGACGTGCTCTAAAGTACCAAGTACAGTCCTTTAAGGAAAAGTTGTTGTACTGCTATACTAACTTTAAAAGTAGTCTTTTCCAAGGAGATTTCTTTATTCCTTTTAACATAAAGCAATCTTTTTCCCGCCTTGTAAACCTTCTAGAAGTGAAACAACACGTTTAAACTTCTATTAAGGAGATAGACTACGTTCAGCTTAGAATTGTCAACCAAGATGAACTGAAGCTCTTTCCAAAGACCTTCTTCTGTTTCTGTACTGCTGCATAAACTGAAGTGATGATACTTCCCAATCTTCTAAGGACCTGATGAGCTGACACTGAAGACACTTCGGCGACTCAAATTGAAAGACTTTAGCTTGAGTAACACTTAGGGGATCTTATGTTTAAATCTACTAAAAGACTAAAGGGCTCAGGAACTGAACCCAACATTTGGGTTGGCGGGTTCGGGTTGACAGGTTGGTGGGTTAAAAAACCTTAACCCAACCCTAACCCATTTAAATAACCAGGTTAGCTATGTCAACCCTAACATGTTTACACATAACCCAAACCTGACCCATTTAACCCATATATATACTTGGGTTGGTGGATTAAATAAGTTACACGAGTTGAATAGGTAAACGAGTTTTGGGTTAACCCATTTAACCCGTTTTATATACAAAAATTGGCATATTACACGTGTCAAACAGGTTAAACAGGTGTGGGTCGACCCGTTTAACATATTTGTTGGGAATTATGTTTTCCTAACTTAGTACCGACAGTGTAATAGGTAGTACCGACGGTTATAGTTAGTACCGTTAGTATTAGTTTGTAATAGTTAGTACCGACAGTACAAAATAGTTAGTACTGTTCGTGATAGTTAGTACTGTTTAAGAGATATGATTGAGATATATTAGGAAAAGATATGCATTGATTATGAGCATTATCTTCTACGCGCTTTGTAAGTCAATTAGGGTTTATCCTTGGTTTATAAAAGGATCCCTACGACATTAGAAAAGTAGACATCTCATATCTCACTCACACGCATATCATATCTCTTATCATTAGTTAGGAATCTGTAATCATTCTGCATATCAATATAAAGAATAGTTATTGTTATTCTTCTTAGCATTATATGTTAGATTCCGCATAACATATAAGTGTTCATAGTCATTGTTTCTCCTATAATCATTGTGGAAGTATCCATAGTGGTTATAATCCTTACCAGGCTATAAGGTCTATTCAGTTTGGGGCTCACAAGTGGTATCAGAGACTGTGAGAAACTCTGAATAAGAAGAACAAACAAATCCAGTTATACATCTCAATCCTACAAATCTAAACATGTCTGGATCACAAGATGAAATTCCACCACCACCACCATCTTAACCATCATCATCCACAATTCTAGTACTATCTACATCTTTACCACCAGAACAATCTCTACCACCTATAACTGCTCCTATCCCTGCATCACAAACACCAACACAACAAACTCCTCATACTGTATCTACCATCAAACTTCCTATTTTCAAAAAGGGAGAATATGATATATGGGCCATGAAAATGGAACATTATTTGGCCCATACAGACTATCCAATCTAGGAAGTTATAAAAAATGGGAATGGTTCTGTATTAATCACCACAGATACACAAGGACAAATCAAGGTTCTGCCTCCAAGAACTGCAGAAGAAATTATAGCCAGAGAAAGAGAAAGAAAAGCAAGGACCACTTTGCTTATGGCTTTACCAGAAGATCATCTTGCTAAATTTCATAAGATGACTGATGCAAAAGAGATGTGGGATGCCATCAAATCTAGATTTAGTGGAAATGACGAATCAAAGAAGATGCAAAAGTATATCTTGAAGCAACAGTTTGAAGGATTCTCTATATCAAACTCAGAAGGGCTTCATAAAGGCTATGACAGGTTCCAAAGTCTTCTGAGTCAATTAGAGATTCATGGAGCAGGTGTATCCACTAAGGATGCAAATCAGAAATTCCTTAGATCTCTACCTTCTGCCTGGTCTCAAGTTTCCTTAATTATGAGGACCAAACCAGGAGTGGACAGTCTAAGCTTTGATGATCTGTATAATAATCTAAGAGTCTTTGAGAATGATGTAAAAGGCTCTACTGCATCATCCTCTAGCACGCAAAATGTAGCATTTGTCTCTAAGAACACCAGTAGTACTAATGATGTTAGTACCACTTATAGTGCTTCTAATCCTTCTGGTCAAAATTCACAGTATGAACAAACACCATTGATAAGTGTAAAATACACATATCCATTTATACATAAAATAACCCAATTAAACCCAAAACAGACCAAAAATGGCAAAGATATGCTTGTATTTGTGTTTTGTGTATGCAGGTACGGATAAGTCAAAAATCACAAGAAAACAATCAAAAACAAGCAAACACGGACACGAGAATCAGAAGAGTACAAAGCCGAAGCTCCAAAAGCCTAAAGCCTTTGCCAAATGTCCTTTTATAACATCTCCAGGGACCAATCTTGCTATTTTCGAAAGTTCTTTATAACTTAAAATGAGGAAATAAAAGAGAGGGGCCAAATGTGTTAACTTCCCAAACTCCAACAGTTTTTAATGTAAATAAAAAGGAGCGGGAAACCCCTTTTTACATTCATCCGTCTTCTTATTTCCACCCTATGGTTAAAAAGGTGGCAAATCAAATTAGAGGGCTGCGTTGGTCATTTCAAGAAGATCTAAGAAACAAATGAAAGGACAAATTAGTCTAATCAAGGAGGATTCATTAACACGTTCTCTCAAGAAGGAGCCACAGTGTCAACAAAGAAAGAAGCACAAGTTTTTTATGTGGGTTTTTTTTGTGCTAAAACACTCACAAAAACTTGCACAAAACGTCCAACTCAAAGAATGTCCCTCGCTGGGCAATCCTCTGGTGGTGCATCATCTTGATCTAACGGCTCAAAAAATTTTAGCCCCAATATTGATTGGTATTGGATGGCAGTGATTGATGGTGAGCGCAAGAGGGCCTAGAAGCTTCAGCTTGGCACTATAAATAGGCCTCCCCTCGCCAAACAAGGGGGATCTTGTTAGGAATTTGTTTTTTACGTTTTTTTTATCTAATTTTTAGCAATTTAGTCTAGCTTAAATTCGTGTTTTATTGTAATTTTCCTTTTTCAAGTAATGTAATCAGCCTCTTTAGTTAATGAAATTCAGCTTTTAGTGTTTTAAATCTCATTTTCTAAGCTCTCATTTAAAGTCATAAGTTTTCTTAATAAGTTGTCTCAATAAGATAATATTAAGCTCTTTCAGTCTATAAGCTGAAATAGAGCTGTTTGAATTCAGTATTAACCTTATCTAAACCTTAAATCAGTTTAAACTTATATGGATCTTATTGAATTTAAGCTTTTGGAAGGGGATCTTACTTTGGAAGAGATCCCAAGGACTTATACTTAGCTTTATTAATAAGTAAGGAGCCTTGTAGTCCTTTATTGGTCCTCTTGTTCAGCTAGAGGAGTTTGTAAGTTTCTCTTTCATTTTCCTAAAATTCTAGTTTTAAATAATGATATTATTGCTTGCTATGTTTAGATCTGTTTATTTGCTTAATCTCTTTGCTTGTTAGTGTTCAAATATCTCTTCTAGTGCTATTTAGTTATTTGTTTTCATCTGTTTTTACTTCAATAGTTATAGATCATTAGTTACTAATTTCTGTCATAAAAACTCATAAAATCCAAAAATATTAGTTTAAATAGTTTAGATCTTAGATTAAGGCTTATTCAGTTGTTTAATCATGATTATTAGTTGTTTAAGCTAGTTTTTATATGTATTGTTTTTGTTCATCAAATTTCTCTTAAAAAGCTTTTCTCAGTCCTGTCAAAATGGTAAAGGGGTGTTTGGTTTAGTGCAGTCTCAAAATTGCACTAGCAGTACTAACCTAAGTTAGTACTGCTGACTCTTTACACCACCAGTACTAACTTCCCAGTTAGTACTGCTTTCACAAGTTAATACTGTTAGCATAAATTTTAGCTTTTCAAAATTAAGTAGGAATTAAGTTTTAGTTATAGCTTATTAAGTTTTTAGTTTCAGTTTTCTAGCTTATTTCATTACTCATTACGTTTTCAAACTAAAGTCCAAATTGCTTATCAGCAGTACTCTCAAAGTACTGCTGGAGTTTTCACTTCTTTGCGTATCTTTACTCAGTTTGTACTGCTGTGTTCTAGCTTAATTTAGTTCAGTGATTTTAGGATTTGCTTATAAAATTCAGAGGATTAAGTTTTCATATAGCTTAATTTAGTTTAAGTCTTAAATTTTGTTTTCTAGCTTATTGTCTTAGCTTATTTTGCTGTCAAAAGTCTTAAAAAACCTGAAAATTCCAAAAACAGTAGGAACTTAAGTAAAGTCTAAATTTGTTAATTCAGCCTTTAAGTCTATATTTATAGCTTATTTAGATGGATAATAAGTAGTTTGATAAGTCCTTTAAGTTTCAGAGTTTAGTTCAGCTTATTAAGTTCTCTAGCTTATTTGTAGTTTGTGCTACTTTGCTTATTTCCTGAGTTTGCTTACTTCTTGATTCTTTTTCAGTAGGGGCATAAGAGTAGGTAAGCTTTGATTTCTTGCTTTCTTAGATTAAGCACATCTTTAGATCTTTAGGACTTCTTTCCTTTTACTTTTTTGATCTAGTTTTGAGTTTCTTATAGCTTATTTTCTAAAACCAAGGGATAAACCCTCCTTTCTGTAACAGCTTAAAGATAAGCTCTTTGTGAGCTTATTTGTAAGTTTCAGCCCAAGTAGCCTTTATTAATCTTGTTCCCCTTAGCTTCCTTTACAACTTTGCTTCTTTGAGTTTTTCATTTTAAGCACTTTTCAAATTTCACCTTAATTCGGGTCTTAGTTTGCTGTCGGGATAGATTCTTATTGTCGTGAATAGTGTAAACTTTTCCGATTTAGGTTTATTTTTAAATAGTTTAATTAAAGAGTTAAAATAAAAGTACAAAAATTAGGGCTTTAATTTCTTGAAACCAAAAATCATATATCCTTGCTATTCAAATTCAGGATCCGAACTTAAAACAGTGGGTTTTCAATTGCACTAGGCATTGGGAAAACGGTACCCGGTGTGATCATACTTGACGGTTTGATTATACGTTTTTTATATATCTTTGTGAGTGGAATTTGATCCAGGGATATTTTGGGGATTGGGATTTCTTATAGTAATTTATTTAAGTATATTATTTTATATGTATAGTAAACTGCAACCAGTTTTTGGCGCCGTTGCCGGGGATTAGTGTTTACGATTCCTACTGTTTTGTGGTTGTCGTAATTTGGTTTGAAGATCCTTTCGTCCTCGAAACGTTTCATTCTTGTTTAAGATTCAAAGTAAAAAAAATTATAAAAAAATAAAAAGTTAAAAATATTTTTTCCTTTTCTTTTTATTAGTAAAAGGATAAAAAATAGAAAAATAAAAAACATAACATAAATTGTCCTAAAAAATAATTTTAAAATAAACAAAGTTGGTAATAGAACTCCCAAAAATTTATTATCTTCTATTGAGATATTTCATTTCTAATTTTCCGGTTGAACTTGCAATTGTTCCCAATTGTAATAAAAGATTTAACACTTGCCTTTTGTGTCACTAGCAAGTACGGCTCACCTTGAAAAGCAATTTTCAAGAGCTACCGTGAAGTAGTTGATTATTTGGTTTAAGTCTCTTTCGTGTAACCGTTAAAATTCATTGCTAAAAAAAAAAATTAGTGTAAAGTTTTGCTTTTTAATTGTTAGTTTTTCTTTTTATGCGCACTCGTTCGCAATCTCGTAGACGTCGTCAACAACAAACTCTTCCGGTTGTTGAAAATTTTGAACCAATTGTCGATCAAAACATTGTTCCAATGGCCGACAATCGAACGATGGCCCAAATGTTACAAGCACCCATCGAAGGGTATGAAGATGCTATAGTTGTTCCACCGATCAATGCTAACAATTTCGAGCTTAAACAACCTTTAATCAATCTTGTGCAAAGTAATAAGTTTACGGGTAGACAAGATCCCCACAATCACCTTCGATTTTTTAACAAGGTCACTTCAACGTTTAGACATCCCGAAGTTCCGAACACTTCGATAAAGCTTTTGCTTTTTCCTTTTTCTCTAGACGGTGAAGCCCGAGATTGGTTAGACAAGGAACCTCCTAGATCAATTCTCACATGGGACGACCTTGTTTCAAAATTCATAAACCAATTCTTCCCACCATCAAAAACAACATACCTCCGAAACAAAATCACCAATTTTTTCCAAGAACCAAACGAAACCTTCAACGAAGCATGGGAACGTTTTAAAGGACTCCTTCATCAATGTCCTCACCATGGCTTCTCGGAACTACACCAACTCGATACTTTTTACAATTCTTTGAATTCCAACGATCAAGATGCCTTAGATTCCGCCGCGGGTGTTGGCAATTTTCTTCAAAGAAACCAAACTTCTAATTTGGCAAGTCAAATGAGACCACCGGGTTTCAATCAACCGAATGTCCAAAACAACCAAAACCGATATCAAGGAACCCATTCTAATCTCAATCAAAACCGATGAAACTTTAATCAAAACCGTTAAAACAACCAAAATCAAGTTTACCAAGCACCACCATACCAACCACCAACAAATCAACCTTTGGTTAATCAAGCTTTACATCCCATTTCACAAGTTCAAGGCGTGTCTAAAACAGATTTTGA
>BQNB010087857.1:4426-27811 GCA_026074375.1 Tanacetum coccineum | reverse complement strand
CTTATGCTGAATTACAATGCTTGTATCTTCATAAAGTCAAAGAATTTGAATGTCTTGCACAAAAGTTTTCGAAACAAACTGAATCTGTTAATAAGGAAGTTCATAATAAGCTTTTAAAGAGTTTTGCTAAACTTGAAAAACACTCAATTTCTCTTGAACTTTCTTTACAACATTGTAAAGAACAGATGAAAAACAACCCAGTTTGCAAAGAAAATGCTTCAAATGTATTTCGAAAAGAACGTGAACAATATCATGAAATACAAGATTTGAAAGCTCAAATGCAAGACAGGAACATGGTGATAAATGAGTTAAAGAAACTCATTCTGGTAACAAAAGGAAAGTCTGTGGAAACTCAGTTTGATAAACCATCTGTTATTCGACAACCAAATGCTCAACGGATTCTAAAACCATCAGTTTTAGGAAAACCGACTCCTTTTTCAAATTCTCCTGAAATGAGAGGTTTTCAAACGAATCAATCGGTTAATAAAACTAATGCGTCAGATGGTTTGTTTAAACAAGTCACTCAACAGAATTTGCCTCAGAATAGAAAACAAGCAAAAATACACTCGAATGTGCTTAAACCAAGAATGTATAGAATTGCCACTATCACAATACAAAATAGAGAACCGCAGTTGCCTCATGCTTCTAGGAATACTAATCCTCACATGTCTAAATATTTAGGATTAATTCTCACTACTAGTGTTAGCAGACCACAACTTAAGTGCTATCAAGTTAAAGATAAGGTCGTGCCAAACAATAGTCAAGTGAAGTTTAAAAAGAAGGAAGTAGAAGACCATCATAGGATTTCTAGTATTTCTAAGAAAACAAAGTCTGTAACTGCGTGTAATGACAGTTTCAAAACTCCAGTAACTTCGATTAAAGGCAGTTGGGCAAAGTGGGAAATGTGTGTTTTAATTCTATCATGATGCTTGTGTTTCTCGAGACTTGAAAGATGTGCATGTAGAACTAAGATGCCTCATGAAATGCTATTAGTGCTAGTAAACCAAGAGAAAAGCGAACATATCTGTTTGCACACCCCAATAAGAAAAAGTTGCATCAGATATCCACTAATCAGAAAATCAAGAGTTACTAATAAGGAAGTTGTATGTGGATTACAAATCAGGAATGGAAATGGTGGATAGCTAAGAGATGTCCATCAGGTTATACATGGACACAAAAGCCTCTTAGGACCAAAAAGATATGGATGCCTAAAATCAGGAAAGATGATGTATCATCAAATATTAGTCCCACTATAGACATTGTCTCTAGGATTACTAATGTTTTGAAGATATCAAACTTCATAGGATCCAATTTGTCCAATATTCCATCGTCCTCTAATTCTCTTGCAGATTGTACAACTCATCCTATTCATTGTTGACTCTGGATGCACAAAGCACATGACGGGCAATCTAAAGCTTTTGTGTAATTTTGTGGAGAAATTTCTGGGTACTGTTCGTTTTGGAAATGATCAGTTTGCTCCAATTCTTGGTTTAGGGAGATAGTTTCAAGGGAATGTTACGATTAAAAGGGTTTTTCTAGTCGAAGGCCTCAATCACAATCTTTTCTCGGGTTGGTCAATTCTGTGATGTGATTTGGAGGTTTGCTTTCAGGAAAATCTACATGTTTTTGTGAGAGGATCTTCGGGGAAACGATTTTTTAACTGGGTAGTCGTGGATCTGATCTCTACACAATTTCTCTTCAAGAGCAACTTCATCAAACTCCAATCTATTTCATGGCTAAAGCTTCACCAACTCAAGCATGGTTATGGCATCGAAGGCTTTCTCATCTGAACTTCGATTACATCACCTTACTCTCAAAGAAAGAAGTTGTGACAGGCTTACCCAGTGAAATATGTCAGGATCAACTTTGTTCATCTTGTGAAATGAGTAAAGCAAAAGAAGTTCAATTCAAGACAAAAGCAGTTCCTAGTTCCAAAGGAAGGCTAAATTGCTTCACATTGGATTGTGTGGTCCAATGCGAGTTGCTGCAATAAATGGGAAGAAGTATATTTCTGGTGATGGTTGATGACTACTCAAGATACACTTGGACTCTTTTTCTACGATCAAGATGAAACACCAGAAGTTCTCATTAGACTTTCTCACGATTGAATTCAACGCAATCTTCAGCTCAAGTTAGTACTGTTTCGTATGACAGAGGCACGGAATTTCTTGAACAAGACACTCCATGCTTATTTCAAAGAAGAAGGCATTGAACATCAAACTTCCACTCCTCGAACTCCTGAACAAAACGGCGTTGTCGAAAGACGAAACCGTACTCTTGTTGAGGTGTCGAACGATGCTTTTCTGTTCTTAGCTTCCAGTACCCTTTTGGCTGAAGCAGTTGCAACCGCATGCTATACTCAGAAACAGATCAATCATTAACCTCTCATGAGAAGAGGCATATCACATCATAAATGACAGGAAAACCTTCAATATACATCTTCACATCTTTGGATGACACTTGCTAAACAAATAAATAGAGATGGGGAATAAAATCTGGATAAAGTATGAAAGAAAAAGGGGATCCATGTGTCATGGTGGGATATTCTACTCAGTCGAAGGGATATCGTGTTTACAACAAGAGAACACGATTGATAGTTGAATCCATTCATATCAAGTTTGATGAAATCAAAGATATGATGTCTGATCACAACAGTTTCAGAACCTCGCACCACAACGACAAGAGATGTCTGTTGAAAATGTCTCTTCAGGCCTCGTTCCTCAAGGACAAAGGCGTCAGATTATGACAACTCTGACCCCGTGCCCCCAAGACAAAATGTTGTTCCTCCAGCAGAAAAGACAGATTCGTCACAACAAGGGTTGGAATTTCTCTTCAGTCCTTTACTTGACGATTAATTACAAGCAAATACACGGTCTCGTGAGGAAAAAACAATGATAAAGCACGAATGCATCGTTTCAAGAAGATGAATTTATCAATCCTTTTTGTACCGGGTACAGAAATTGGTGAGTCTTCCTCACGCACCATTGATAATACGATGTGCATTCAATTTTCAACCACAAAGTCATGATTACGATGGACAAAGAGAGATATCACCATTAGAACAGTTCCCTGGAAATCCTACATGCCAGTTCAAACATAGACGACAGCTTGCAACAAGATCCTGAAATGTGATGTTCGCGCTCAACAGTGAGTATTGTTGAATCCGAAGAATCATAAAGGAGGCAATGGCTGATTCTGCATGGATGAAAGCAATGCAGGATGTACTTCATCAGTTGACTAGACTAAAAGTTGGGAACTAGACGACAAACATTTGGCAAGATGGTTATTAGCTAAAGTGGTTATGGAAGAACATAAGGATGAAGATAGACTGTAATTCGCAACACAATCGCGACTTGTTGCAAGGTTATGCTCAGGAAGAGGGTATTGATTTTTGAGATCATTTGCTCCAGTTGATCGTTTGGAAGCAGGTTCGGATTTTCATTGCCACGCAGCACACAAGTCTTTCCAATCTAATCAGATGGACGTGAAAACGGCATTCTTATTGGTCCATGAAGGAAGAGGTTTACGTGTGCTCTGCCGGAAGGGTTCGTTGATCAAGATCTAGAAAAGTCTACCTTCTAAGGAAAGCTTTGTATGGATTAAATAACAAGCTCCAAGAGGCCTGGTACTTTAATTATTTTTAATGATGAACTATCAATTCCTGATGTCAAGGCTTTATAATGGTACATTGACCCCCTTTTATTCAAGATAAAATACGGGGAGGATCTTCTACTTGTGCAAATATTTTCGTTGATGGGACATAATTTTTGGATCGACAATCCTAAATATTCAAAACTCGGTTGAAAAAATTAATGCACAGTAGATTTTGTAATGTCCTTAATGGGGAGATATGTATTTTCTTGTTTAGGACTTCAGTTCCCACCAGTCCCAAAGGGTATTTTTATCAATCAGGCATAGTACGCTTTAGAAATTCTTGAAAATAAGATATTATGGACCTATTGTCACTCCATTGGTACACCAATGGCTACTAAACCCAATACTAGATGTAGATTTGAGTGGAGAACGTAGAACCAATCTGTTTATCATAGTAAATCGGGTCACTCGTGTAACTGACATCTTGTAGAATCATGACTTAGTGCAAGCAGTATGCCTATGTGCCACGTTATCCAAGCACGACCACTCAAAAGCACCTCAAGGGAGGTTAAAAGATTCTTTAAATACCTAAGGGTACCATTATACATGGGAACTCTGGTACCAAAGGATTCTGGCTTTGAAACTAACAGCATTTTCAGACGTGATCAGCGGTGCATTGATACTCGGAAAAGCACTTCTGAGGATACTTTCCTTGGTGATAAATTGTAAGCTGGATGTCAAAGAAAACAGAAAATGCACTGCAAGTGTCTTCAGCAGAGCGAGTACGTGGCGTTATTGCAAAGTTGTGCTCAGTAATGTGGGATGAGGACACAGTTCAAGTTATGGCTTCATACTTCAACAAAATACCGTTGGGATGGCGACTCTCAGTCAGCAATTGCATTCTCAATGCAACCCAGGACATCATTCGCGAACAAAGCACATCCATACTCGGATTTCACTTCTAAAGAACTGTTGAAAATGGTCTATTGATTTATATTTTGTCAGAACTGAATACCATTAGCTGCATGTTTCGAAAGCCCTTCCTGAGGATCGGTTTAAAGTATCTTGTTAGAAGGTTTGGTATGGAGATGTTTGACTCCATGCTGAACTGGTGGTTCTGACAAATGAGTTGTTGATATCATCATAAAATCACCATGTACAGATTTTTGATAGAAAAAAAAATTAAAAAATAGATAATCAGAAAAATTTCCATAAAGAATTCTCGACAATGTCTCGTGGATTCGAGTACATTTACGTGCTTAGAATGTCTGATTAACTATTGACTACGGGTGTGTAAATGAAGTATTCGAGCGAGAGGTTGCAAATAGTTTCAAACATGCCTCATTTCTTAATTTTCTAGATGGCTTATGTGAAAAATGTTAGTACATTACCCGGACCTTCAAAATAAAGGAAGGTTTATAACATATTCTCACAACGAGAAAATTAACGTTTCTCGGTCTAGGTTCTTAAAAGACATTCAATTTCTTTTAGCATCAAGAAAAAAGGATTGTGTAGTTTCTCAGTGCGCTACCCTTACCGTTAGAAGGGTGAAGTCCTCATAAATTTGGTTTTTCAAAAGTTGGAACACATTTTTCAAGAATTTCTCGATGACAATTCATAATCTTTCAAAATTGTGTGTTCAACACTCCAACCCTTACAATGTTTTCAAAAGACAACAATTTTTTAATTGGTCCTATTTTTGAGGGGGAGTTTTTCGAAAAACAAAGTTTTAATGGCTTTGGAGAGACATCAACAACGACCATTCTTTGTATTCAAACATTATTCAAAATGTTCAACCCATTCATGCTCACCATACTTTCTCCCGCACAGGTTTTCAAGACATATTTTAATCAGAGGTATTTCAAAAACTAAGTGTTTATTATTTAAAATAAGGGGAAGAAAATGTATTAAAATATGATTTATTCGACTCAATGGTGCTAAGAAAAGTTTTTATGGTTTCGATCTTATACCAACAACTTCTTTAATTTCACGCGATTCTGAAGTTAATAAGGTGATTAGGTTAGGATCTAATCTGTGATCAACCAGAACGGAGGAATCTACCCAAGGATAATCCAAGATTGAAATAGCAGTCCTTAGCGTAGGATTGGAGATGATATGTATTATGGGATAATATCCGACAAAGTTGAGTTAACAATGGAACATCACAAAACAGGTGTTAGTAATGACGTCTTGGTATGCATTGAAGGCGTTGTAGAATGAAAAAAGAAATGTATGGAATAAAGGGTCTAAAGTAAAGAATCCTCCACACCACTTAAAGCAGAACCGGGTCAATTCATATGCTGTCAGAATCAAAGTTGATTGCTGACCATTGAAAACGACATATGGACCCAGTGATGCATATTAGCACAACCCTGCCACCATTCGGGTTTCTCCTCACAGAAATGGTCTCATTTGTCATGGAGATACACAAATTATCTATTGACATCTCACTCCGAGATTGTTGATATTTGAATAGGTGGCATAACTGCTCCATCCTCCGAGTACTTAAAACAAAAATGCACTAATCGAGTTCTAGAGCAAAGAAGATCATTCAAAATCTCGTTAGGACACATACCATTTCAATCACTATTGAACATATCAGGTTCACAAGCTGTTATCAAGAGTCTTTAGTACGCAATATCATTATGATATTTGCCAGAACATTCAGAGTGATACTCTTTAGTATTCACAATGACGAATGGAAATCCTTCCAGTGTCATCATCAAACAGCACTGCGGTAGGTGACTTGCGAGATTCTATATGAATCAAACTTGTGACAACTGGATATCGATTTGGTCCAGTAAATGAATTGACGGTTGATGAATTTTGATAAAAACATGACACTCTCGATGTGTTACAAAAACTCTTTAGAGTGACACATCGATTGATTTTCAAATCAATTTTCTCGTTTATCACTAGTAATCATGCAGGTCAAAACAGTGGTAACGACAACTAAATCCTTCAATGCTCAATCTACGAAGACATACTATCTAGAAAGCTCAAGATTTAAAGACAAAGACTTCCGCTAACTCTGATTTAAAGCTTTCAAGATAATGCAAAAGTATGAGCATGTTGGTCAAAGACACAGATACGAAGATGGCCAAAGACGATAAAGACAATGACAAAGGCTCAAAGTCAAGATCGCAAAGCATGAAGGAACAAGCCTACAACAAATAACGAAGACAAAGACCAAGAACACTCGAGCTTAAACGACAAAAGCAATCTCACTGATCTCATGAAGGAGTGTCATCAATGAACTCACTTCGGGGGAGATTGTTAGCCTCAATTTCATTGAGTCAATTAAGGAAGCTCGTTCCCGTGTTCAAGACCTCATTGGGGAGATTGTTAGCATCAATTTTATCGTGTCGAACAAGGAAGTTCGGTCACTCTTCGATGGAGGCTTCGGTCTTTAATTAGTTCATGGTTGTAATTCGTATAATATCGGGAATCGGTCATAGTGAATCTAATATTGAATATGTTTCGGTTTAATACCAAGCAAAACCGAGCCCGGGTCACTAGTTTAATATCCTGCGTGTTCATTTAGCGACGGGGTATATATACTTTTTCTTCTTTAGGAAAAGTAAGTTGTGTCACTTTCCTTAGAGCTTATTTGGCTGTTGGGCCCGTATTGGGCCTCGTAAAGGCTTGATAAGTTCGTTAGTGGCCCGATAGGACTTATTTTCGTGACTTACTATCTAACGAAGTTAAATAAGCTCTTAACCCATCAATAAGCTCAAGTGAGCTTAATAATAAGCCGTGGGTCCCAACTAACAGGCTGTTGGGCCCATTAACGTCCGTTAGTGGACTGTTTGGCCCAACAAGACCCATTAGTGGCCCGTAAATGGAGTTGAGGGTTCGTTAGGACCACTAGTACCAAAACAACTTGCTTAGTATTCCTTAGTCGTGATTTATCACATGCAAACGTTTAATAACTTCGTATACACCTTCCCAAGCCAAGACATCATGTTTTTATACGTAATGTTTACGTATAGGTTTTATGCATTTAGTGTATACGTGTTAGTTTTCATATTGGTTTCCATTCGCGTAACTTAAACGTAAACGTTTAAGCCTTAGCTCGATATTAAGCCATGTTTTACACCTTTTAACGTATCCTAGCACCACACAAGTCATGTATAAGTATTTATATGCACGTGTACCATGCATGGGTTGAACCATGCATGTTCACGCTCACGTTAATCTTGTTAAACACAAGTTATCATGACCCATACTACTAGTTAAGAAGAAAATGAATGAGATATGAATGTACACGAGTTAGAACTCGACTTACAATGGTCCTAGCTTCTTGAATGTGTGTCGTGTAGTAAACCCGAAATCGTATAACTTAAATCCTAACTCAACCCAAAACCTTCTTGCTTTCAAACCCTCAAATGTATAATCCCTAGCCTCTTGAATATTAGTGATGTCGAATTTATGTGGATAGTGTCTTGGCTGTGAGGAATTCGAAACCAAGAGAAAGAAAACAAGGGTGGTTTGTTTGAGAGAGTGTTTGCGTGTTTAAGGGTTTTCAAGAAGTGTTGTATGTCAAGTGTGGATGGGTATATATAGGTTGCTAGTTAGTTCTCTAATCCTAATCCAAAATGAGCTTAGTTATGTTTCCTGTCCCTAATCAAACAAACCGTGTCCTAAGTTAATGTGGTTTTGAGGTTCTAGTTTCAAGACATGGTTTTTTGTCTTAAACCCACCTAGTACATTCCTTAGTTAACATGATAATATGTACAAGAATTTACATGATATTTGAAAGATCTTGATTGTAAATATGTTTGTTTGGTGACCACGCGTACCAAAGGCACACAAAGTTCCTTAATTGCAAGATAATTGTACAAGATTTCTTAAGATTTGAAAATCTTATGGGTTGTGTGTGTTTGTTTGTGGCCGTGAGTATCAAGAGCAAGACAAAGGATCCAAAGTGGTTGTTATCTAATGTGTTTTAGCAAGTTAGGGACATTAAGTACACTCTTTAATTATCCTAGGATGTACATGTACTTAGTTGGGGTATTAAGAAGATTTTCTAGTTGTGTATGTATGTGAGACGTGTGACTTATGGGTTTTGTCTACCCATATTCGGCCATAATGGCTTGCTAACACAAGAATTTAATAAATTGTGTGTTTAGGGATAAAAAGTGGGTATTGGTTTGAGTCTAGGTAAGTCTAGGTATTTTCGAGGTGTGTCTAAAGGTACTTTATTGCGAAACGTAAGCCTATTACATGACCAATAAATATAAAACACGCAAAGTCAATAATTATCTTCTTAATAATTACCTAACACTTGCTTGACGTAAACCTTAATTTATTTGGTGTCCGTTCAAGTTAAATGATTATTTCTAGTCTACGCGATTTAGCTTAAAAGTTAAATTAAAAATAAACGCGTATTGGACTAAAATAAATAGTGAAGAATAATCGGAGTCATAAAATGACCTAAAATTGAGAAATGTTACAACAAGGACCGGGAGAAAATCATCCAAATCAAGTTGTTGCTAATAACGGGGGTCAGGGTCGTGGAAACCAAGGGAACTAGGCTAGGGTAGGGCATTCATGTTGGGAGTAGAGGAAGCTAGCCTGGATCTGAACATTGTGACGGGTACGTTTACTTTGAACAATCATTTTGCCACTACCTTATTTGAATCTGATGCCGATTAAAGTTTTGTTTCACTACTTTCATACCTATGTTAGGCTTAGAGCCCAGCGACTTAGGTTTCAAATATAAGATTGAGATAGCTAGCGGGCAACTAGTAGAGATTGAAAAGGTTATTAAAGGTTGTAGACTAGAAATCGAGAGTCATGTCTTTGACATCGATTTGATACCTTTTGGACATGGAAGTTTTGATGTGATTATAGGTATGGGCTGGTTGTCAAATTATAAGGCTGAAATAATTTGCCATGAGAAGGTGGTGAGGATACCACTACCGGATGGCAAGGTACTTAGAGAAGTAGGAGAGAGACTGGAAGAGAAAGTGAGACTTTTGATGAGTACTAAGGCTAGTGATAAGAAACAAGAAGAGATCGTTGTAGTTAGAGATTTTCCTGAGGTATTCCCGGATGATCTATCTGGATTACCGCCTATTCAGGAAATTGAGTTTCAGAATGAGTTAATCTCTTGAGCAACGCCGGTAGCAAAGTCTCCCTATCATTTGGCACCTTCTGAAAGGGAGTAGTTGTCGGGACAACTCAAGGAACTCCAAGACAAAGGTTTCAATCGACCAAGTTTGTCGTCTTGGGGAGCGCCGATGTTGTTCGTAAAGAAAAAGAATGGTTCTTTTAGAATGTGTATTGACTATAGAGAATTGAACAAATTAACTGTTAAGAATCGTTATCCGCTTCCTATGATTGATGATCTATTTGATCAATATTGTCAAGGGTTAAATAGTTTTTTTCTCAAAAAGATAGACATAGGTTAGGGATACCAATCAACTGAAGTGCATGAGGATGACATTCCAAAGACTGCGTTTATAACTCGTTATGGACATTTCGAGTTCACTGTAATGCCCTTTGGTCTGACTAACGCACCAGCAGTATTTATGAATTTGATAATAGAGTTTGTAGGCCTTATCTTGATAAGTTTGTGATATGTGTTTAGACCGATTATCTTAATCTACTCTAAGACTCGAGAAGAGCATGTAGAACACTTAAGGTTAGTCTTGGACTGCTCAAAAAGGAGAAACTGGTAATAGCTAAAAAGTTTCTAAGTGTGAATTTCTGGCTTAATGAAAGTGTAGTTTCATAAGGCATGTGGAAAATGGAAATGGGATTCAGTAGACCCTAGTAAAATTGAAGCTGTTAAGAATTAAAAAGCCCTAGAACTTTGACTGAGGTTCGTTTATTCTTAGGATTGGCTGGATATTACCGTAGGTTCATTGATAACTTTTCTAAGATAGCTAAGTCTCTTACTATCTTGACTCAGAAGTGTAAGACTTTCATTGGGGTGAGGAACAAGAATTGGCATTTCAAACTTTGAAGGATAAGTTGTGTAATGCGCCTGTTCTAGCTCTCCCCGATAGACCAGAAGACTTTGTGGTATATTGTGATGCGTCCGGGATAGGACTAGACTGTGTGTTAATGCACAGAGGTAAAGTGATAGGCCTTATACGTTTACATGAAAAATTCATGAGAAGAATTATACTACCCATGATTTTGGAATTGGGTGCGGTCGTGTTTGCACTTAAGATCCGAAGACATTATCTATACGGGACAAAGAGTGTCATCTATATGGATCATAAGAGTCTTCAGCATATCTTTAGTCAGAAAGAGTTGAATATGCGACAGCGTCGTTAGATAGAGTTGTTTAGTGATTATGACTGTGAAATTCGCTACCATCCTGGTAAGGCAAATGTGGTGGCTGATGCCCTAAGTAGGAAGGAAATAGTAAAGCCTATAAGAGTTAGAGCTATGAATATGACCCTTTAGTCGAGTATTAAGGATAGGATACTGGCGGCTCAGAAGAAGGCTGTGGATGAGTTTGTAGGATTGTAGAAAGGGTTGGATGAGATGATAGAATAGAGAAGTGATGGAACTTTGTACTACCTGGATCAAATATGGGTACCTTTGAAGGGTGAGGTGAAACCCCTGATAAGAATGAAGCCCATAAGTCAAAGACTCTAGTAATACCAGAGCTTTAAGATGTATTAATGATTTAAAGAGAATGTATTGGTGGCTCTGAATGAAAGAGATCATAGCTGAGTCTGTTAGTAAGTGTTTGACTTGTTTAAAGGTTAAGGCTGAGCATCAAAGGCCATCTAGATTGCCCCAGCAACCTGAGATTTACGTATGGAAATGGGAAGGAACAGCTAAGGATTTTGTGACTAAGTTGCCTAGGACTAGTAGTGGGCATGACACAATCTGGGTCATTATGGACCGATTGACTATGACCTGCTTAATTTCTACCTATGCGAGACGGATTATAAGATGGATAGATTTAGCTAGATTATCTTTAAAATGAGATAGTTCCTAGGACATGGTATGCCGATCTCCGAATATATCAGATTGTGATAGCATTCACATCAAGTTTTAGGCAAGTCAGCTGCAAAAGGAAGTATGTAAGAACTCGTTTAGACATGTGTACGGCTTATCACCCTCAAACCGATGGTCAGAGTGAGCGTACTATTCAGACTTTAAAAGACATCCTTAGAGCGTGTGTCTTGGACTTCAGAGGAAGTTAGGATGTTCATCTTTTGTGGTTGAGTTTTTGTAAAACAATAGGTTATCATTCTAGTGTGAATGTGCTTCCGTTTGAAGGCTTGTATGGTAGAAATTGTCGTTCGCTAAATTTGTATGCAGAGGTTGGGAGAAGGCTCAGTTGATAGGAAACCAGAGTATAGTGCAAAGACGATACTGAGAAGATCTCGCAGATTAAGGATAGACTTAAGGTTGCGCGTGATCGTCAGAAAAGTTATGCTGATAAGAGGAGGAAGCCTCTAGAGTCTAGTGTAGGCGACTATTTCTTGCTCAAGTTTCGCCTTGGAAAGGTGTGGTACGCTTGGGTAGAAAAGAAATTAGCACCTAGTTTGTTGACCTTTTAAGAGTATTAGAAAGGTAGGCCCTGTGGCCTATCGGTTAGATTTACCTGAGGAGTTAAACGGTGTTCGTGACACGTTCCATGTGTCGAACCTTAAGAAGTGTTTTGCTGATACAACACTGCAAGTACCTTTGGATGAGATTCGAGTTGATGCTAAGTTGAATTTTGTGGAAGTGCCTGTGGAAATTTTAGAAAGAGAGTTTAAGAAGCTAAAGCGTAGTAGGATTGTCATCGTCAAGGTTCGGTGGAATTCGAAATGTGGCCCTGAATTCACGTGGAAACATAAAGATCAAATGAAATTGAAGTACCCGCATTTGTTTAGTGTATTTAACTAGTTGAATTTCGAGGATGAAATTCCTTTTAAGGGGGTAGAAGTGTAAACCTTTTGGCCCTTATGTGTTCTGAATAGTTCATTTATAGTCCCTTTAACTATTTGACTTTTTTCAGTCTATTCAGATTTTTTATCGTTGTTGACGTATGGTGATGTTTGTTGAGAATTATGGTGATTTATGGTTTATTGTGATTAAATAATCCCTTTTTAGGAAGTATTAATGTTTTATTTGTATTCAGGGTGGTTGCCACCGTGAATTTTGAAAATGCCGAAAAAACAAGTCTGACACGTCCGTTATGTCCAAATGAGTTTGAAGGTTTAAAAGTGTAAATAATGCTCGTGTAATACAGACTAGTTTAATGAAAGTATTTTTAAGGTGAATAAAAATGCTAATTAACTTTGGGGTAAATTTTACGGTTGAGTTTTACAAGCTTTTAAGTGATTCCAACACGAAAAGAAAGACCCAGACAACCCATGGATGCCATAACGTCTTATGCTTAATGGGACAAATGTGGCTTAATTTTAGCTAATGTGTCCCAAAGATGTACATTTATATTCTTCCACTATACCTTTTTTTCATTATCATTCATTTTCAAAAAAATAAAACACACACTTAAGTGTGTGTGCTTGGTTCGTCCGCCACCTACCACCACAAACCACCATATATTTTCCAACTTTGATCGAGAACGTGATATTCTGGGTTGATACGAGTGTTTGGGTATTCATTTAAACAACGTTTGGGTTTCCATGTCTGCCGAAATCTACATTTTGAAGATTTTCTTGTAAGTTTTCAAATTTAAATTTCGTTTGTCATTTTGGGTTTATTTTGATGCATAGATGTTAGTTGTACAAGTTGATCGTTGTGAAAATTGATTTTTGGAAACGAAATGAATAAAAAGGGTGTGTTTGGTTCGTTGGATTAAAAAAGGAAAAAGGGGGTTTTTGTAGTTTTGATGTTGTGGTCGTGATGGTTGAATAATATATGTTGCTAGATAGCTTATTTTTTATAGTAGCTTGTATAGCTTATTCGGGCTTATTTTTAAGCTATTTTTTGGCTTATTTTGGGCTTATATGCCACGTGACTTTTCCAAAATCACTAGGAAAGTGATTTTGACTATTTTGTGTAATGGTGTATGTTTGTGGACTATTTTTGAGGCTTATGGTAGTAACCAAATGCAATACGTAGCTTAATAGCTTTATTTCAAGCTTAATATACGTATTTTGGAGCTTATGGACTCACGGCCCAATAAGTCTATTTAAGTCGTGGCTTAATGGGAGGGCTTATTATGATCTAGATTATTTTCTACTTGTTGGTATAAGCTTATGTATGTAAATGGACCTTGGTTTTAGACATGGATCGTATTTTGGACTTATAATATCTTAATGGACCCTTATTGGGCCTTAAAGCCCAATAAGCGATATTTAGTCGTTATAAGAGTTTTGACGGACTTTTGGAAGTGAAAATGTATTTATGAAGTGATATTGAACGATATTCTGGAAAAACGTTTTAGTAAACGTTAAAGATTGAGATTTTGAGATTTTGTCGAAAAGTGTCAAATTGGTAAAAAGTGTTGAAAATAAGGTTTGAAACCTTGGAAAACGTTGTATGAGTGTACGGGTCATGTCAAAATTTCGTAAAAAGTTTATACTTATAAATTTTACCTAAAACATGATTTTTGAATTTTTAAATAATAAAATATTATTTAATTATTTTATTTATTTAATAAATTCACTAAAAGACAAAAATATAAACTTTTTCTCGAACTTCACAAATGATGTTCGTTTATGAGTAAACATTCCATTTACCAACTCTAATATGATTGTATTTTTCCACGGTGACTTGGTTACCGAATGGACTTAACCAGAGATTATATTTATAATTATTAATTATAAATATTTACGTATATTTATTTTCGTTAATAGTATAAGTAAGTATTATTGAGTAATGGGTATTGATATGATTATTGGGATATGTTGTCAACCATCACACCACTAAATTGATATGAGTAATTGTACAACATGTCTAAACTCTATGCATCAAACGTGAAGATTGTTTTTTGAAATGATGATAAATTGGGACGATAACTGGACTAGTCGTGCGCGGTCGTGCGTTGCATTTTCTTATGTAATTGGAATTGTTTGCCTAAAAGAACTTGCTTAGTGAGTTCTCCAACCCACCCACCAATTTTTAAACTGTTTTTTTTCGTTGGAAGAAAATGATACTCAAATGTGTTTTGAACTGTTTTGAATTGAACTGTGCGAAATGTGGTTTTGTTTTTTGGGACAAGATATGTGCTTATGACTGCTATGTGAATATTATGTGTTGCATGATTGTTTGGATCGGATGGGTACGCCTACCCAATATTTGTGTGATTATTGGAGCGGATGGGTACGCCTACCCTAGTTTGTGTGTGGTCCTGCCTTAATTTAGTACTTCAGCTGGTAGGTCCTTTAGGTGCGTAAGTGACATATGGTTATTGATTAGCGGTGATGCTAAGGTTGCTTGCATATATTCACTGTCATATAGCACTATTGTCCATTGGTTGAAATATTGGCACAGCTTTTGGGTTTAAGGTCAAACCTACGAGCTCACCAACATTATTGTTGACGTTTTCGAGTATCATTTTCAGGTGAAGTGAAAGAGGAATAGTTGGTGATTTATATGGTAGCAGACTTAGAAGTATCCCGAGTGGATTTTCATATGAAGTCTTGCTTGCTTATTTTATTTGGCATAGGTATTTGGAAGTTTTGGTTTAAGTTTGGATTTTGGATCCTTGTGTGGGCTTATGAATAATTGTAAGAGATTGTGGATTTTGATAGTGATTTGGGACATCACTCGAGGTTGTTAGAGGTTGATGGTCTTCATAGCACTTGAAGTTTATGCATTGTAGTTTTCTCTATTTTGTATCTTGTGTTATGATTTATCATTATGTTGCATTCCTGAGTTTTCGCCATTTTCGAGGTGTGACAAAAGATGAGGGAGTTAAATACCATTCAAACCTCAAAAGAGACGGAAAACAAGATTGGTAAGAGCTAACCCTAATTTCCAGAAAAATATCGATTTTCTGAAGCTTTTTTTTATTTCAATTTCTTTTTGATTTTGAAAATAGGGTTTATGTGAGAATTGAGGGTTTTGTCAATTTTGTTTTTCGGATCATTTTTTGCAGTTTACTTTATCATGGATGTTCACAGTACAATCATATATTTTTAGAGCTAGCACATGAACGTAAGGATTCGCAAATGCGGTTTATTGTTTGTGAGAACATAATGTAGGATGTAGATTAAGTGTTTGATGAAATGCTTTTTAGGTATAAGTTGTGATTGATTGTGTTTTTTTCCAGGTGAAATTGGTCTTTCAAACTAGCTATATGTTGTGCCAGCATATAAAAGCGTGGGGGATCTCTCATTTGTATCAACTAAGATAACCATACTTCCGAAATCATGTAATATATAATCTCATCCTTTAATTTGAATTAATGCTTAAGACCCGAAAAATAAAAAATCTATTTTTTCAATTTATACTTTTATAAGCCTAATTCCATAACAGTTTCTTTTTTTAATGCTTTCCTACTGATGTAACATTAGATATGTGAGAACTACTATTATGGATTTGTGGTACTATTATTTGTCTTTGGTTTTTGTTGAATTTATATTTGGTTTACTACTATCAAAAGGAGCGTTTGGTTTATAACAGTACATGTGATGAGTTGGATAGTGAGAGTATCTAAATTGATTAGTAGGTTTGCTACAAGTATAATGAGAGTATCTAAACTGATTATGTAATGGTCCATTTAGTCAATTTAAACTGTATTTGGTCATATGGGGTTCTGAATTTGCAGGTATTTGGTCATATGGTTTTTGCTGTATTTGCAGCCTTGCAGGTCTGCTGTATTGGTCATACGGGCTTGACCAACGAACCGGCTACGATAAGATTTGTTGTATTAGTCATATGTCCTTGCAGGTCTGCTGTATTTGCAGCCTTGCATTTCTATAGTATTGTTAATGATAGTTTAGGTGTCACGCGAATGCTGATTGTGATAGTGCAGGTCTGCTGTATTAGGCTTCATTCTCTCACAGATTCAAGCATGGTATGCACGCATTATGTATTACTTTTGTTTGTATTTAGTCTAATAATTATACCCCTTTTAGATACTAGACGTGTACCCGTCGTCTACACCAAAATTCCTAGCGGCGGATAATTAATGATATGCGATATTGTGGTAACCATTTCGTATAACGATATGCGATATTGCTGTAAAATAACATTTGTGTGTGCGAGATATGAAATGGTTTGTGTGGATTTATATGGTGGATGCGGTTACACATTTTTAATAATCATTATCGATAGTAATGATTTTTAGCAGTTACACTTTTTAATAATTATTGGAGGCCGTTACAATGATAAATTAATTGGGCTGTTACAATGTTATAATGGTATTGATGACTGAATTTATTATTCAACACTGGCTTAATAAATATTGATTTTTGCATGGAAACTTTGATTCGTACGTGAGGAATTATATTATAACAGTCAATCAGATGTTACAAAAATTAGTTCAATATTCAATAGACAAACTTGTTATTTAATTAACTAAAAAAAAAAAACAAAAAAATAGTAAAAAAAAAACATAATTAATAGTTTATCGAAAGTTTGAAAAACAATGAATGAAAGGACATACATTTGGACATAATCACAAATTTCGTGCGATAATTTTAGAAGATGTTCCAATAAATAAACAAATAAATAAATAAAACGATTACTCGGTGCTTATTTTAAGGATACATTCGTAACATTCATGCTAAAAATACATCGTATCAAATTTGTAATTGGCATAATTAGTTGACAAATATATAAGTGATTGCTATGTATAAAACATTGCTTAAAATATAGGTAAGCAGCATGCAATATAGATTACAATGCATAAGATTACATCGTAACGCAAATAAACCCCGTTGATTTTACATCTAGTAATTGGATTCTTAATCTAAGCATAAAGCTTCACCTGGACTTCATTTTATACCCTTTGTATACCAATGTAGATGTGCCATAAAAACCTCACAATATCATATCTCCACACAAACAAAAGCATGGTCATCCGGACAACACGCATCAATAATGGACTATCCACGTTTTACTAATGTGAAACATACTTACCTGTATTTATGTGTTTTAGTACCTACATGCTTAAAGTATATATAAAATCAGTTTTCATTAGTAAAATAAAAGTATGGATTATTATGTAACAATGTATATAAAAAAGATGTCAGCGACATGCTTTTTTGAGCTACTATATAACGTTTTTTAATCAAATTAAATGAATGACATTAATTGATTTAATATTTGGAAAGGTACCTATTAATATTTGAGTGAATGAGGTAATTGGTAACAATATGAAAGGAGGAAAAGGAAACTACATTAATAAAACGAATGGCATTAAATTGTCATTAAAAGTTTCAATCCTTTATACCGAAAGCATAACAAATACCTTAATTATCAATGTAATACAAGTGTAGGATACCTTGAATATATAGAGAAAAGTTCATTTGCATATCAGTTTCTCCTCACATATCAAGGGACAAATCTTCACCATTCATTTGAGTTTGATCTAATGGTGAGGATTAATCTAAGATTTAACTTTATTTAATGGATAAGATTAAACCTTAAAAAACATCCACCACCCCTTCTTACCTTTGTGTTTTTTTAATAAAACACACTTTCATCAGAATTCACCCTTATTTTTAACACAAACTCATACCGGCAAAAACCAAAAAACGTTAAGATTTATAAATTACACCATCGTGACGAGCATTTAATTATCTTTAATTAGAGAGGCACTTTCATATACTTTCGACAAATTTTTTTTTTTATTTTTTGTATTTTTTTTTCTCGTGCAGTATTTTGTTTGATATATCACTTGTGATATTACACTAATCTGTAAGTTAGAACACTTCACATACTTTCGTAAAACGGGTATAAATATTTGTGTGAAACTCCAACTGATTTATCGTTTTTGGCATTTAAAAGTACATATCCTTAACTTTCTAACCATTTATCATACATAATTTTTGGACCTCCAAATCAAAATAGTTTATTTATAAAAGTTGATGAATATCGAAGAATTTTATTTTTTTATCATCAAACCCGCTTGACACATGTGATATAACATATTTGTACGTTCGAACACTCAACATGATGTCATGAAATGAGCATAAGTATTTGTGTAAAACATTAAATGATTGATCATGTTTGACATAAAAATAAACATCTTTAGTATTCTAACCATATATCAAACATTATTTGTGAAAATTAAATTAAAATACTATAAAAACTATGTTTTAACCCTTTTAATCCTACTAACAGTATAATATCACAAGTGATAAATAACATTGATTACATGTTAAGATTTTCAAAAATAATCACAATTAGTGTCACATTATATTGTTTTATCACATGTGATATTAATTATATGTGAAATACCATAACTAATGTCACATTATATTACTTTATCACATGAGATTTTATTATATATTTATTTATCACCGGTGATACTACATTTATCACCGGTGATACTACAATGTCAAGGGTAATAATTGTTAAGCTACGAGTGAATCTTAGTTTATAAAGGTATTGGTATAGGGTTTGGTGGTTAGGGTTTTAGGGGTTTTGGTATATGGTTTAGTGGTTAGAGTTTAAGGTTTAGTGTGATAAATGTTTAAAGTTTATGTATATATATCACTTGTGATATACATCAGTGGTTAGAGATTATGTTTTTGGTATCAGAGTAGTCGTCAGGGGTTTAGAGTTTTTTGGTAAGATATTAAAAGTTTATGTATATACCACTTGTGATATTATACCTAGTGTTTATGGATTTAGGGTTTTTGCATAGGGTTTAGTGGTTAGGGGTTTAGGGTTTAGGTATAAGGATTAGTCGTTAAATGGAGGAGGGTGAAGGTTTTTGCACAAGGTTTAGTGGTCTAGAGGTTTAGGGTTTTTGGTAATATGGTTTAGTGTTAGGGTTTAGGGTTTTTGGTATATTGGTGTAGTGTTAGGTGGTTTAGGGTATAAATGGTATAGGGTTTAGTGTAAGGGTTTAGGTTTTGGTATAAAAATTTAGTGGTTAGGGGTTTAAGGTCTTTAAGTAAAGGGTTTTTATAGTTTATATATATATATCCTTGTATATTAAAACATAGTGATCGGGGTTTACGAGGTTTTTGGTATAAGGTTTAGTGATTATGGGTTTAGGGTTTTTGGTATATGGTTTTAGTGGTTAGGGGTTTAGGATATTTGGTATAGATTTTAAAGTTTATGGTATAATATCACTTGTGATATTTAAACCTAGTAATTAGAGGTTAAGGGTATTTGGTTATAGTGTTTTAGTGGTTAGGGGTTTAGTTCTGGGTAAATAGAATGTTTAAAGTTATTATATATCATTTGTGATAATATATCTAGTAGTTAGGGTTTTGAACATTTTGGACATGGTTTAGTGTTAGAGTTAAGGGTATTTGGAATAAAATTTTATAGTTTATGTTTATATCCTTGTGATATATACCTAGTGGTAAGGGTTTAGTATAGATTTTAAACTTATGTATATATATAATATATATATATATATATAATCTATATAAATACTTGTGATAATATACCTAGTGTTTTAGGGTTTAAGGTTTTTAGTGTACGGTTTATTGGTTAGGGGTTTAGGGTTTTTTGGTATATATTCTAAAGTTTCTGTATATCTCATTTGTGATATTATACCTGTAAGTTAGTGGTTTAAGGTTTTTGCTATAGGTTTAATGGTTAAGGGTTTAGAGTTTTTGGCATAATATTTTTAAAGTTTATGTATTATAACACGTGTGATATTATACTAGTGGTTTTAGGGGTTTAGGGTTTTTGTATATGGTTTAGTAGTTAAGGGGTTTAGGGTTTTGGTATAATGTTTAGTGGTTAGGGAGGGGGTTTAGTTTTTGTTGGTATAGGGTTTTAGGCTGTCATGTTTTAGGGTATTTGGTATAAAATTTATTGGGAAGCGGTTTAGTGGTTTTGGTATAAGGTTTGGTGATTAGGGGTTTAGGGTTTTGTATATGTTTTTAAAGTTTATGTTATATATCACATTGTGATATTATTACCATAGTGGTTAGAGTTTAGGTTTTTTGTATAAGGTCTAATGTTTTATGGTATATAATTTTAAAAAGTTTAATGTATATAACAGTTGTGATATTATACCTAGTAAGTTAAGTGGTTTAGCATTTTTGGGGGTATAGGTTTAGGTGGTTAGGGGTTTAGAGTTTTTCGCATATATTTTTAAAGTTTATGTATAATCATTTGTGATATTATACTAGTGGTTAGGGGGTTTAAGGATTTTTAGTATAAGTTTAGTATGTAAGAGGTTTAGGGTGATTTGGATAGATTTTATAGTTTTATATGTAATATAATCACGTTGTGATATTATACCTAGTAGTATAGGGGTTTATGGTTTTTCTTATATGGTTAGTGGTTATGTTTAGAGGTTTTTGTTATAGATTTTAAAAGGTTTTTGTATATACCACTGAGAATATTTATACCATAGTGGTTTATGGGTTGAAGGGATTTTGTATAAATGGTTTAGTGGTTAGGGTTTAATGTTAGGGTTTTTAAGGTTTTTGGCATAATAATCACAGCTTGAAAGATAAACGTATGAAACGGAAGAAACCATCTGAAAACAGACAAAAACATGCGAAAATAGACAAAAATGTGCGAAAACGGACAAAAACCAACGAAAACGTAAGAAAATAGACTGAAACATATGAAAACGGATGGATACGTCTGAAAACGATCGAAAACTGGACGAAAAACATATGAAAACGGGACTATGAAAACGGAACGAGAACGGTTGCGAAAAATACAAAAAAAACATGGCCGAAAAACGAATGAAAACGTGTGAAAACATGGCGAGAACAGACGAAAACGAACCAAAAACAAACGAAACATGCGAATCCTAAGAAAAGCTGCGAAAGTATGTACGAAATCGTGCGTGCGAAAAGGGCGAAAGCGTGGGAAATCAGGCGAAAGCGTACGAAAACGGGATAGCGTGCGAAAGCTGGCGAAAACGCGCGAAAGCTGAAGAAAACGCGCGAGAGCCTGTGAAAACGCGCGAGAGCCTGTGAAAACGCGCGAGAGCCTGTGAAAACGCGCGAGAGCTGGCTTAAACGCGCGAGAGCTGGCAAAAACTCGCGAGAGCTGGCTTAAACGCGCGAGAGCTGACGAAAACACGCGAGAGCTGACGAAAACACGGGAAAGCTGACAAAAACGCGAGAAAGCCTACGAAAATGAGCGAATGCGGACGAAAGCGTGCGAAAACGTGTGAAAACTTAAGAAAACGTGCGAAAACGGACGAAAACGTGCGAAATCGGACGAAAACGTACGAAATCGGATGAAAACGTATGAAAATGTAAAAAAATGTACGAAAACGTAAGAAAATGTCAAAAAAACGTAAAAAACAGACAAAAACGTAAAAAACGGAGGAAACATAAAAAAAAGATGAATAATGAAAAAAAAGACGAAAACGTAAAATAACTGACGAAAACGTTAAAAAACGGATGAAAACGTAAAAAAACGGACGAAAACAGACAAAAACGTAAAATAACTGACGAAAACGTTAAAAAAGGACGAAAACGTAAAAAAATAGACGAAAACGTAAAAAAAATGGACGAAAACGTAAAAAAAGGCGAAAACGTAAAAAACAGACGAAAACGTAAAAAAACAGACGAAAACATAAAAAACGAAACGAAATATAAAAATTTAGACGATCACAGTAAAAACAGACGAAAACAGTAAAAAAACAGACATAAACGTAAAAAAAACTGACAAAAAACGTAAAAAACAACAGAACGTAAAAAAAAAAAAAAAAACTGGGTTAAACGTAAAAAAAAAGAAGAAACGTGAAATAACTGACGAAAACGTTAAAAAAACGGACGAAACGTAAAAAAACTGACGAAAACGTAAAAAAACAGACGAAAACGTAAAAAACAGACGAAAACGTAAAATAACTGACGAAAACGTAAAAAAACGAACGAAAACGTAAAAAAACAGACGAAAACGTAAAATAACTGACGAAAACGTTAAAAAACGGACGAAAATGTAAAAAAAATGGACGAAAACGTAAAAAAACAAACGAAAACGTAAAAAAACAGACGAAAACATAAAAAAACGGACGAAAATGTAAAAAATTAAAAAAACGGACGAAAATGTAAAAAATTAGACGAACACGTAAAAAACTGACGAAAACATAAATAACTGACGAAAACGTAAAAAAACGGATGAAACGTTTAAAAAAGACGAAAACGTGAAATAACTGACGAAAACGTTAAAAAAATGGACGAAAGCATAAAAAAACTGACGAAAACGTAAAATAACGGAGGAAACGTAAAAAAGACGAAAACGTAAAAAAACAGACGAAAACGTAAAATAACTGACGAAAACGTTAAAAAACGGACGAAAACGTAAAAAAAGGTCGAAAATGTAAAAAAACAAACGAAAACGTATAAAAACGTATAAGAACGTAAAAAATGTAAAAAATACGTACAAAATGTCAAAAAAATCAATTAATTGCAATTTGGGTAAGATTTGCCAACACTACAAATAATGAGGAGTGGTAGTGTGAGTTTTAGTAAATTTACATTTTTGGTCCCTCCATGTTTTTTTTAATCTTAAATCATGTCTTTTTAATCTAATGAAATGGGTGGTCAAGATTTGTCTCTTATTATACAGGGAGATCCTAGTATGCAAAATAACTCACCTCTTGTATAAATATATACAAAACTTGAATTTTTATTTAATCATATTATTTTCAAATTTTATTTAATAAAATGAGTACTTTTAAATATATTTAAAGTAATATAGTATTTTTGAGAATTCTTACATAAAATCATAAATTTTTGAGAATTCTTACATAAA
>BQNB010087856.1:0-27811 GCA_026074375.1 Tanacetum coccineum | reverse complement strand
AGGTCGCTTGTTCTATGGGCAGAGATTAGAGAGTGTAGTTTGACTAGACTTGGGGTAGTACAAGAAACGACTGATAAGGTAGTGTTGGTAAAGGAAAAGCCCAAAGCGGTGATAGATCGTCAAAAGAGCGATGTTGATTATAGACGTAAGCCATTAGAGTTTGAGGTGGGTGATCGGGTATTATTAAGGGTGTCGCCTTAGAAGGGCGTAGTTCATTTTAGAAAGAAGGGTAAGTTAGCACTGAGATATGTAGGACCGTTTGAGATCCTTAAAAGGATTAGCCTTGTAGCTTATAGGTTGAGGTTACCTAAGGAGTTGAAAAGCGTGCATGACACCTTTCATGTGTCAAATCTGAAGAAGTGTATGGCAAATGCTAATTTGCATGTGCCATTAGATGAGATAAAGGTCGATAAGACACTTCGTTTTGTCGAGGAACCTGTAGAGATTATGGATCGAGAAATTAAGAAGTTAAAACGTAGGAAGATAGCGCTTGTGAAAGTTAGATGGAATTCGAAACGTGGTCCTGAGTTTACTTGGGAACACGAAGACCAGATGAGAATTAAGTATCCACAGTTGTTCGTGGACCGAGTTATTGAACCTGCTAGTTAAATCCCAGGACGAGATTTCCCTCAAGGAGGGGATACTGTGACATCCGTGATTTAATCAGGTTAATGATACCTTTAGAGATGGCTAAGAGTTCATTTTATATGTTTAAGTGTTGTGCTATGTGATTTTATGTGTGCTAAGTGAATTAAGTGGGTTCTTAATATCATTTTGAGGTGTATGGGCATCTCATTTTGAGTGTGTTTGTGTTTGGTAATGAGTATTCTATTTGTTCACGTTTAGTGATAATGGAAAGGAATGGCGTATTGCATGCAATCATACGTCAATAGTTAAATGATTAAGTGTTAAGCGTTTATGGGAAATGTGGCATTTTAGAAATGAAATGAGTGAGTGAAATTTGGATATTATATCAAACTTTCCAAAAATGGAAAGTGAAATGTGAAATTTGATACAGAAAGTATTTTTCAGAAGCTTAGTAAGTAGCGGGGATTATGTAAAGGTTTACCCAAATTATGCGTTATTTTTTATGAAACTTAAGGTAATGAAGATAATTAGTTAATTAATAATTAAAAAATAAATAAAGTGTACAATAATATAGTTGTATTGTTATATGTAGAAATGGCGCCAAGATAGGAAAAAGAATAGAAGAGAGATTTTGTGCCTTACTTAGGAGTTTAGAACTTAAGAATTATGATTCCTAGTTAGTTAGATAGGGATCCATAAGCTAAAAACAACTCATTCGCCCCCATATCCCTTTTGAGTCGAACTTCCATCCCTAAGAACAAGGAGAACAAGAATTTGATCCAAGGTTTTGCTAGGGTTTGTGTTAGGAGCTAGATATTCAGAGTGAGGTATGTATTCCCTTAACGTAGTTTTTAACTCTTGTATCATGTAAATATAATGTGATGGATCTTAGGGTTTTAAAAATTCAGAGTAAGTAGTGATATAGGAGTTTTATGGAAATATTGTGTTTAGGGATAATTAATGGTAGAGCCCAACCTTGATCAATGTCCTTAGGCTTGTCTAAGGTTAATATTACCTTGGTTAAAATCCAAATACTTGTTGTAGAACTTTGTATGGATACTAAAGTGTATGCGGAATTACCCACCTTAATATCTAGAGTATTGTCAATGAATAAATACAGTAATTGTGAAGAACAAAGTTATAACCAAACGCTCCAATATTATTTAAGATCCATAATACGAGTACCTTGACTAGTTCTAGGGTTTACATCAGTGCAAGCTTTTAATTCGACTTAACAATAGAAAACTTATATCTCAACTAATTTTGCCCTAGGAGCATCTTTTATAGACTATGGAGGTCCTACGTCGGCTTACAACATATACTAAAAGATAACATAAAAAACTTATAGATATTCTGATACAATCTATTCTATAAATAACTTCTATATCTTCATTCTAAGTAATTCTTTATCTCTTTGTTATCTCTGCTTCTACTTAGTAGTTTTAATCTTCTGCTTGGCAGTACTAACTATCCGATACTCAATATTATCTTTGTGCTAGCAGTATTAACTCAGTTAATACTGTTAGTTATAATCTGAGCAATACTAATTCCTTGAACTAGAAGTACTAACATATGAAGATTTATTCCCAACAATCCTCTCCTAAACTTGTGATTTACCCTCAAATCTTAAGTTTCTTTTGAAATCAATCTTCTTTAGTATACTACTGCTCTAGGATGCTTCCAAACAACTATCTTCATTTGATTAGTTCAAGTTCTGACTAACTTAAAAGCTCATATGCCATTCTTAGTGAATTATAATTCACATGAAGTTTACAGTTGAATCATTTTTCATAAGTGTATCTTGTAGAAGTGGATTTTACTTCTTTTTTTCCTCAACTAGTATGAATGTTATTCTCCTAGCATCAATGAGTGAACCAACAAAGAATCATGAGTTTAAATTCTATCAAACTCTTGACTGTGATGATTTTTTCCAGTCTGCATCATCATCATTTGGTTCAAACATAATCTTCATGTCTCCCTATAGCATTAGATCATCAAAACATGGTCTTGTAGATGCATACTTCTCATTAAAAAGTTTGTACAACACAATCTTCATAAATTTTGTATCTGCTTTTGACCAAGTTTACATTTTCATCTTCATAAATTTCTTCAATCATCCTCCCATGTTTGGAAGAATCCTCATTATGCAAACCGGCTTCTTCATCCTCTGAGGAATCAACAACTACACTTCTTTTTTAAGCTTGATTTTTTCTCTAACTTCTTTACTCTTTTAGTGAGAGTGATAAGGGCCTTGTTATGAACAACTTTTGTGCTGCTGAGTTCATTTTCCAATGCTGTAACCTTTCCTGACAGTTTTGTACATATATCCATCAATTCCAAAAGTTGCATACTACCCTCCCCACTTCGAGATGTGTTACCTTCTCCGAGTTATGATTCATTGGGTAAGTTAGATAGCCTTTCAGACCTAGCCTGAACAGAACTACCCCCATGGTAACGTGGCACCAGGGACCACCTTCTAAGCTAGTTCTTGGAGAACTTGGCCTAGATGGTGTTGCCTTGGTTTGGGTCTTAAATATGTTACCACTGCCCTGCTCTGCTTCTAAGCTAGAAGTAGTAGTGGTAGCCCTCCCCAATCCATCATGCATCTCCTTAGTGATGACCTCATCTGCGACACTTGATAGAACATTGGACTGAGGTATCCTAATGCCTATTCTTCTTGTTTTGTTCCTGGTTTTCCTATAGGTGATGGATAGATTTTGGAGTTGTGGAGATGTTTCAATGACAGTGGGTGTGTGTTGGGTCCCAACTGGGCTTGTTGGACCTTCACCCGGAGATAATTGTTCATTAACAAGCATTGTTGGAAACAATGTTGTTTCCACCCCAGAAAAACCCATAGATTCCCTCTTCATATTGCTAAAAACTTTGTGTGTTAGAGCAGGAACAATATAAAGTCTCTTATGAGAAGTGTTGAGTCTAAAGTCTTTATTCAAAAACAATTGTAAAAATCTTGGATACATCAAAAATTTATATTTATCTTCCAAGTTTTTCACCATACCATTAAAAATTAGTTTAGAAAAATTAAACCTTCTGTTTGTAGCCAGACAAATTATAGCAATTGCTATGTTATATAAATGTTCCAATGAGTTTTCTTGGACTTAGACAATGAAGGATGGTATGGATCAAAAATCTCCATTATGGGGAATTAGAACGATGTGGACCTTTTTGAAAAGTTAATTTATCAGAATATGTCACATACCCCATTAAAGCAAGTAGTTCAAAAATTTTAGTTGTTGGTAAAGTACTAATACCATCAGCATCTGCCAATTTAAGATGTCTCATGAAGGCGTTAGCTTATGTGTCGTGTTGGCTTAGTTCTAGTGTTAGGTTATTTCTTGAGTCTTGACCTATCAACTGTTGCAGATTAGGTCGTATCCTCTATTTCTATTATCGCGCGCTTACATTGTTGTTAAAGTGTTCTTTGATACTAGCGTGCGCACAGAAAAAATATTGATAAGAGAAACATAAATAGTTGGATTTTCAGTTAGAGCATACCTGATGTAGCTACCATTTAGAAAGTCCACTATTTGATGAAAGTCCTTACTTCCTTGAGGCTTCTTTAAGAAAGCAACCATATTGTGTGTGTCACAGAATTTCAAGTTTGCCATTAGAGATTGATGAGAACAGTAAAACTTGATTATGGTTCTGGGTTTTGGTCAATTATGATGGTGTGAGAGTTTGACAAGAGCAATTGAGATAATATAGATGACACTTAAGGGTTTTGATATGTTCGACTGAATAAATAGTGATTTTAACTTGAAGAAATCTTATAAGTTAGAGAAGTATCATGAATTATCCAATTTAAGAAACCTATAAGCGAAGTTCGTGGCAAAAATATCTCAACGACTATATTTAATTAATGATAACTGACTTCACTGCCAAACAGTGGAAACGGTAACCTAGCAGTACTAAGTTTACACTAGCAATATTAACTTTTTTGCGTAGCAGTACTAAGTTTGTCTAACAGTAGTAACTCTGTTTCCAATAATCATACAATAACATGCCTCTATTCATCATAAGCACACTAATAATAATTAGATAGACCTGTGAGAATTCATGAGGATCCATATCTATGTATAACCCATGAAGGAAAGTTAAACTCTCTTTAGGAACAATGCTCTTCATATCAAAACTGTACATGTTGTCCTTTCTAGGAATTTTAAGAAGTATCTGACTTTCATCAGGCAACATAAAATTAGGAGATAAGACAAGACATTCAGTGTCAGTAAAAAGGACATAGTTCTTTTTCTGTGAGACACCAAAAAGGTTGAAATTTAACTCATTGACAAAGTATACATCTTTAAAATCAAGGCTATCAGTTTTAAGTGTTCCTTTACCAGAAATTCTACCACCATGTGCTCCTCCCCCAAATGTAACATAACCTCCATTAAATTCCTTGAAATTTAAGAGATAAGCTATGTTCCCAATCATGTGACCCTTGGCTTTCCACTGTCAATAAATCCTGTATGTCATCCTATGTGACTTTGCCCTTGCACATAAAAAATAAGGAATTAGTTTTCTTTAGGAGACCAAGCCTATTCTGACTCTGGATCTGCTTGCGCATCATTGTAGATTGGGTCTTTATAATAAACAAGTGGATCTCTGCTTAGTGATGCACCGTAGGTTTGGTAAGTCTCAAACCCAAATGTGAGGGTATTGAACAACATTTTACCCTTTTTTTACCTAACAGCATTAACTGGTGCTGTATATGGATCCTTGAAGTATTAAGTGCGTGGCCTTTCAGTATGATAGTGTCTCATGGCAATATTAAGCTTTTGATTAACATATCTGCTAGTTAATGCTGTTTACTTATAAAAGGTCCTTTGATCATATGATTGTGCTTGTTTAGAAAAATGTGACATTGATTTAGCACTATGAACTGCTGGTTTGGGGTGAGCAGTATTAACAGGCCTAACACTATTAAGTGGTGTGGGCCTGTTTTTTAATTAAAACTACTCTTGGAGTTCATATTCCTATTTTTATGTTTTGTGTACACTAGGGTGTGTGTTTGGCAGAATGTCATTAATCCACCTATTGTAATTATTCCTAGATACCATCCTTTCCCTTTGATGCGTAAATTACAATTAATCTGCACATGGTCAAAACTCTACAAATAAGCTAATCTTTGATTATATATCACAAAACACTCTGTTGATTGACTTCTATTATTTCAATTTATTGATGCCCCTTAGGACTTTGTGATCTATACATCTCAGCATACATAAACTGACTTTTTAACTGGGTTTTCATGATTTTTAGGTTTGACAAACTCTATCTTTTTATCAACAAAAAAAATAGTTTCTTTATCAACATTAAGTAGAGACTCAACAAAGCTACTTGTGTCTTCTGATACTTGTTCTTTTACCAAAGAGTCATCAGAATTTTCCTTAGAATCATCTGATTTTTTATCACAAACAATGTTAGACTCTAGCTTACTATCCTTAGAACCATAACTTTTGAATTCAAAGTCTTTGAATTCATCAAGACCAGAATAAGACAAATCAAGTTTTGTAGGTCCATTATAGATTAAAGGATGGGGTGGAGGAATAGGAACATCATTATCCCAAAATTTTACTTTTGTCAGTTATCTGATCCCTAACAACTTATCTAGGCTCATTAAGGCATTATTAATTATTCTTTAATATGTAAAGTCAATACCTCTTTTTATTGCTTACTTTTTCAAACTCACTTTTAAGCCATTTTTAATTTCATAGTCTTTGCAGATTACTTCCCTTTAAGAACTGCAACTTCTTCACTAAAAAGAACCTCATTCTTTCTATATGTGACAAGTTGTTCTTCTACAGTTACTAAACCTCTTTTATAAGTAGCTGCTATAAATTCAGTTTGATTAAGCTTAACAATTAAATCATCATACTATTTCTTAAGAGTTTCATAGTTTTTGAGACAAGTTTTAGTGCAAGTTTTATCATTGTATACCCCAGAGTCTAAAAACGCCATTAGAGGCATGTTTGTCTGAACCTGTTCTTCTGCCATATCACTCCAGTCAAAACCTACACCATCTATAGCCAACATTGCCTTTGAAGATGTGTCTTCATGGTTTCCTTGCTTCCTAGTGTTGTCTTGATTTCTGAACTGACCCTCTTTGTTCCTTGGTGCTCTACATTCCCTGGCAAAGTGTCTCATCTTATGACAGTTGAAACACTCTACCTTGGATTTATCATACCCAGTAGTATCATTAACATTAATGAAAAATTTCTTTCCTGTTCTCTAAAATTACCTTTTTGCCCTCATACTTAGCAGAGAGAGCTGCCACTTCAAATCCATTGCTTCCAGATCATCTTCATGAATTTGCTCTAAGTCCTACTATAGGAGATTAGAACCGTTGGGATTCTCAACCATGAAAGCATACACAGTATTATCACTAGAGTTAGCAGTACTAACTTGAGGACAAGCAATGTTAATATTAGGGCTAACAATACTAACTTCATATGCATGATTAGCAATATTAACATCATTAGTATTGCTAGTGCTTGAAGCAGTCATCAAGGCTAAGTTTTGAGCACCACTACTTGCACCAATAGATTTCTTTACATCTTGTTCAACAATTTTGAAGTTGTTGTATAAATCATCAATGCTCATTGTTTCAATATCAGCCTTATTCATCTAGACTACAATATGAGTATTCCACTCAGGAGGCAAGCTTCTTAAAAATTTTTTTTGAATTTAAGTCTTCGAGTGATGACACACCCAAAATTACAAGCCTACTAACAATCTTCTGGATCCTATTAAAGATAGAGTCAAGAGACTTTGTGCTTGATGCACTAAAATTTTCATATTGTTGCTTCAACAGTGTCTTCTATGTTTTCTTAGTGGCTTCATTACCTCCAAATCGTGTTTTAATAGCAGCAAACATTGTTTTAGCATCACTGTACTAATTGAAAGTAAGTTGATGTTCATTGGGAAAAGCCATGAGTAGCAAGCTTCTAGCCTTCACATCATTCTTCTTGTTGGTCTTTTCTTCAGCAGTTACAGGTACTGACATCTTTGTAATAGAAGTACCATTCTCTTGTGCTGTTTGTGGTACAGATACCCATGAGTTACCATTCTCTATGACCTCCCATAGAGCATAGTCTTGTACCTGGAAGCACTGCTTGATTCTTATCACCCACATCTCATACTCACCTAGTTTGATTATGGGTAGCTTAGCAGTAGTATTACTCTATGTGAATATATGTGATGTGATTTTACTTGCATGTACTGTGTTTGGCATGGCAAGGGTTGTGATTTTTGTTGATCCCAAACCTTGATCGATTCCTTAGTTTGTATAAGGTTAAATTACATTGGATAAATCCAAAATAACTTGTTGTAGAAACTTTGTATGTATACTAAAGTATATGCGAAATCTAAACCTTAATAGCAAGAAGTATTATGAATAAAATAGTAATTGTGAATGAACAAAGTTATAACCAAATGCTCCAATATTATTAAGATCAATAATATGAGTACTCTTGACTAGTACTAGGGTTTACAACCTTGAAGCTTTTAATCGACTTAACAACTATGAAAACTTATATCTCAACTAATGCCCTAGAGCCTCCTTTTATAGACTAAGGAGTCCTAGTTGGCTTACAACATATACTAAAGATAAACATAAACTTTTAGAATATTCTGATACAATCTATTCTATAAATAACTTCTAATCTTCATCTCCAAGTAATCTTTATCTCTGTTATCTTTGACTTCACTTAGTAGTATTAATCTTCTCTTGGCAATACTAACTATCACGAACAATATTAATATTGTGCTAGCATTATTAACTCAGTTAATACTGTTAGTTATAATCTGAGTAGTACTAATTCCTTGAACTAAAAGTACTAACCTGTGAAGATTTATTCCCAAAAATTTAGAAGCATGATTATGCAAACGGTGCGTTTCGATCTGCGTTAGATCTTGATTTAGGGTTTTGCATAATTAGGGTTGTGTTAATAAGATGATATCTCCATGATGGTAACGATTTTTAGGGTGTTTCTGGTGTCTAAACAGTAGCCCAAGGAATCTATTTTTCAAAAAATCTAGCCTAAGCTCGTTTTGAGTTCGGGAAGTCATTCAGATATTGATTACACTAAAAGTTGTCGAAACAGTAAATACGGGCCAGAATTAGGTCATGTTAAGGAGGGTAAAACCCTAACTTAAAAGTGGAATTAAGGATATCCAATCTACTATGATTAGGTTCAATATGTATATAAAGAAAACCTAGAAGGATAGCTTTTGATTGTGTGTCTAAGTATGGTAATTAGGGCCATACATTTTAGTGTGCAATCAGATCTGAATTGGGATAGTTTTGAAGTTGGATTTTATTTGGGATAGTTGCACATGTAATGAGCATTTAGGAATCTCAAGGTAGTTAGTAAACTCATAAATGAACTTAGGTGATTTTTGGTATAATTTATGAATGTTGGCAAGTAAGGTTTTTAAATTAGTAAAGGTACACTAAAATTCTGCATTTCCAAATAAATTGTAGTTAACTAGTGTAATGTGTCAGTGAAGTGGTTAAGGTTGGGCATGGTATCAGTGTGACCCATGGTGGTTAATCAAACCCTTAGACATCTATCATATGTGTGTTACATGGACTAGAGCTTTTAGCTTGGTCGCATGTAACCGTGTTTATTTATTTGTATAGTTGCGTGCTAGGAATTGGAAGCTGCGTTTTGAGCATTCAGGTGAGTTACATAGTTATACTTTTTATTGCATTTTAAACTTGGGATGGAAATGATGTAAGTGTTGAAATGAGTTTTAAATTGTTGTGATTATGTGTTAGTGTAAATGCATGGACTATTATGTGACGGATATGCATTATGTGCTACATGTTATGTGATGTGATATTGATGTGTGAACTAAGTCAGGAGGGTTATTTACGGGTTTCCATGGCCTATTTAGTGGAAGGAATTGTTTCCTAGTCAGGAGGATTACTTGCGGGTATCCATGGCCTAAGCTAGAGGGAAAAAGGATTTGGTATGATCCAAGAGCAATTAAGGTCATCTTCTTGGTGTTTGAGTGGTTGATTGGATTGACTTGCATGTACTGTATTTGGCATGGCAAGGTTTGTGGTTTTGCTTGCATGTACTGTGTTAGGCATGTCAAGGGACATCGAGTGTTGGTTATGAGGGATCAGATGGGTACGCCTACCCAGTATATGATTTATTGGTTTGATATGATTAGATTGAATTGCATGTTAGGTTGTATGTTAGTTAGCGTAATTGTCATGCAAAATGTATTGTTTTATAATCACAGTAATTGGATAAATTGTTTTGGGTAATGGATTGAATATGTGTGTCTGAAAACCTATGTTTCTCACCAACCATTGTGTTGACGTATAAGCATCATTTTCATGTATTCAACAGGATGAGATTAAGGTTAGGAAAAGTGGCTAGATGGACTGTAGGCAGCTGGCGAAGTTTAGTTATCTAGATTTCGTTATTTGTTTGGATGTATGAATGTTTGAATGTCATGACGTTGACATGATCTGCCTTCATTTCAATGTCATACGCCTTTTGGATTTTGTTGATGTGTTTGTGTATTTCATGACACTGCGTGTCCATACCGTGTATTTTATGCATGTTTTAGTTTCTCTATATAGACGTCAATGTGTTGTGATGATTCCTTTTCTCGTCGTGCCTCGTGTTTCCGCCTTGGCAGGGTGTGACAAAAAACAAGATTGTTGGTGAGTTGATGACATCTGTAGGAAAGAGATATGAAAGACTAAAGAAAATCCCTAAGGAACTTGGAATTCAGTCAGCTCTTCCTGCCCTTGCCCCTGAACAAGCTTCTTCTCAATTTTCAGGGAGAAAAAGAAAAATCAGGGAATTAGAGCCTGAGATCCGCAACCCTAGATTGGAATGTAATAGAAGTCTTCCTAAGGGTGTTCCATTTGTCAACAACATAGTAATAGAGGAGCCTGAATATGGAATGTTCTTTATTGATGTCTTTAAGAGGCCTTTTAAAGAATGAATGACATCCATAAAGTTGACATTGAAATCATGCGGACCTACCTGGTGATGACTTCAAACATCACTACTCTTGAAAACTAAAGTTTCTCTTAAAGCTGAGAAAGTTGATTGGAAATCACCCTGATCAAGACAAATTGAAGTCTAAGAAATTGAAGCTTGAATCTGTTAGATACAAACTAGACTGAGTACCTCTGTAATTTTCTTTATGTTTTGTAATAGATTGGTAGGGCTTGTAATCCCCAATGAATGAAGTACTTTTAGTTATCAGTATCCTTTAAATTACTTTCTAGACTTAGTGTAAGAAGAAGCTGTATTTACTCAGTTACACTAAAAACACTTAGGCTATATTTATATCTAAATAGGGGTAGATTGTTAGGCCAATTCTATGCCTAATGATCATTCACTTGGATTTGAATATAAAATATCCTAAGTGTAAGATAACCTTTAACATTCCAAGGTCATTGAGTAAATAGTTACTCAGTGAGTTACCTTCAAGTGTTCAACCTGAGTCTATAAGAAAGACTCAACCATTCAGTGAAGCGGTTCTCACTGAATGATGTCCCTGAGCCAAAGAAGAAGATGATGGGCTCAGTGAGTTACCTTCAAGTGTTCAACCTGAGTCTATAAGAAAGACTCAACCATTCAGTGAAGCGGTTCTCACTGAATGATGTCCCTGAGCCAAAGAAGAAGATGATGGGCTCAGTGAGTTATGGCAATAGACTCTTTAACCCTATACGATCTCCAACTACTAGAAGTCCCTGAAGACAAGTGCCTAAAGAATAGGTGGGATAGTTTAAAATGGATAAGTCCAAGCTCTTATCCCACTAAAGTCAAACTATCCTGAATAGAGTATGAAGATAAGGTCAGTGTCAATACTAACCTTAGAAAGTATAATAGAGACAAACCTGTACAATATGTATTGGCCAATCAACCTTGGGACACGCACTTATCATCCATGTGGGTATGACCCTACCTAAGTAGTATATATAGACATGCCTTGTAAAGGAGTAGGTTAAGTTTGTGCATTCAAAGTTGTATCTTTCACAAACACCTACTCCTCCAAAATTAACTAAGTCCCTAAGCAAGCTTATTTGGTTAGCATAGTTGTCAACTTTGCATAATACTTTAAGTTATGCAAAGTTGTTAGTGAGGAGATCACACACACACATTGTCATTTAATCCCCATTGTAGTTCCTCATACAATGGGGTATAATTCTTAATAAATTTATAAGAGTTAAACGTTAAAAATTAGTTTTGTGTTCTTACTACTTTATCTTATATCTTGTCAAAACTGATTTTCATTTACATCACTATAAGCCATGAGTTAGTTAATCTAAACTTTATAGTTTTTGCTCACTAACTCAAAGGGAATAACAGTATTCTTCTTTCCCATGTAGTTTTACATATTCAACTCTATTTGCATGATATATTAGGTATCTACTTTTTAGGATAAAAGCACTATGCTTCTTTACTATGTTTATGATTAGATAAACCAACAGTTAGTAAAAGAGAAAAACTTTGGCCACTATGGAGTACCTATCAACCCTTTCAATTCGACCTGAAGAATACTAGTAATCTTTGATATTATGCAAGAACTAGAGAGATAAGTGGGTTGGAAAGTTTCTTAAGAGAGAAAGTAATATGGAATAGATGATAATAATATTATGTGTGTGAAATGAGAAATGAAACAACCAACCACCCTCTCCAAGGCATGGAGAGGGTATATATGCTACATACAAGGCCGGCCATGGGCTTTACTAAGGCTTCCATGGGCCTTGGGCCATATTAGCTTACTAAGCTTATCATATGTTAACCTACGGGCTAAGACTAGTATATATTGGAAGTGACCGATACTTTTCTTGTTCCTAACAATCTCCCCCTAAGGGAGGTCACTCCAATTTACAAAACTTTAAACCTAGCATACTATGCTACATCTTTAGTCTTCAGCTCGTAAACTTCATTTCTTGATTTTCCCTTGTGAATATGTTGTAGTGATCATTGACTTTGGGATAGAGCTAGTTCCTTTATCTTGATTTGTATGATAGAATGTGATCTTGAGCATCTTGAGATCATCAACCAAGCATAATCTCGTCGCTATCTTAATGAATCTTGCCATCTTGTGTAACTTGTGACTTCTGGACCGACATGCTCATACCATTCTTGATTTGTTGACTTGGAAAGCTTTAATGTTGCATCTTTCTTGAAATTCTTTAACTTTAACACTTCGTCACTTCGAGAAAGACGTTCGGTATCAGAGTGACGGAAACTTCTTTGAAATTCTTTGACTTTAATACTTCATTAACAATAAATGTTTTTCCATCTTTTCCATAAAGTTCAACATATCCAGATGGATATTGATGTTTTACTACGTATGGTCCTAGCCAATGAGATCTGAGTTTCGGTTGTTTGAATTTATACTTTGAGTGAAAGAGTAGAACCTTGTTTCCGATGTTTGAAATTCTTTCTCATTCTTAAATTTTCTATCAATAGCCCAGATTTTTGTTCTTTTGCTTTGTATAATCAGAGAATTTTTCATAGCTTGATGTCCTATAGTTCCATCTAATACGTGTAACTGAAATATTCCTTATTCCACCAGCAGCGATGAGATATGGGATTACAATTCATTAAGGCTCAGTATGGCAAGTTGCCAATTCAAACGGTAAGAAAAAGTTCTTTCCATAAATAAGTTTATAGGGGTGGTACCAGGTATGTGTTTTGTAAGCAGTGGCAGAAAAGCCCACAAAAAAGGCGTTATCAAGTTCTCTTGACCAAATAGCAGGATTGTCATTAACAGTCTTTTCAAGAATTCTTTTAAGAGCTCTATTTCGTGTTTTTAACTTGACCACTAGTTTGAGGGTGATATGATGTAGAAAAACGGTGGTTAACTCTATATCTTTTCATGGTTCTTTCTATTATTTTGTTGCAAAAGTAAGTACCTGTCGCTGATTAGAGCTTTGGGCATTCTGAATCGGCAGAATAGTTTCTTTAAGAAAGTGACAACAACTTGGGCATCATTGGTTAGTAAAGCCTGAGCTTCGGCCCAATAGATTACGTAATCAACAGCGAAAAGAATTAATTCAAACTTATGCGAATTTTGGGAATTGGTCCCCATAAAGTTAATAACCCTATATAAAAAAATTTCCACACTTGAATGTTGGATTAAAGGCATCTCATCACTTTTATATATTTCCCGTCTTTTGGCATGCTTCGCAAAGGCGAACTAGAGTATGAGCTCCTTTTATGATTGTCGGCCAGTAAAATCCTAAATCTAGGACCTTTTTAGTGGTTACATTTGGTCTATAATGTCCATCGGTTGGTCCGTAGTGACATTGATCTAAAATTGTTTGGGTTTCTGGTCCAGATACACAGCATCTAATCATACTGTCAGAACAAACTTTGAAGAGGTAGGGTTCCTCCCAGAAGTAGTGTTTGAGGTCAGAGAGGAATTTGTTCTTTTGTTGGTACGTCATCCCTTTTGGTATAATATCAGCTACCAAGTAGTTTGCAAAGTCTGCGAACCATGGTTTATTTTTAGTGTTGATTTCCATAAGGGTTTCTCCAGGAAAGTTATCATCCACTTCACTGTCATCACTTGACTCTTCATTTTCAATTCGAGACAAGTGGTCAGCTACGACATTTTTTGTACCTTTTCTATCCTTGATTTATATGTTAAATTCTTGTATAACCATGTATCCACTGAAAAAAAAAAAAAAAAAAAGGGGGGGGGGGGGTAAAAAAAAACAAGAAAAAAAGATAGGGTTTAGCATCTTGTTTATTGAATAAATGCTTTAGAGCTGAATGATCGATGTGAACATAGTTTTTGATAGAATAAGATAGGATCTAAATTTGTCGAATGCAAAAACTACAACCATAAGTTCTTTTTCGGTTACTATGTATTTTTGTTGAGCGAGATTAAGAGTTTTGCCTTGTGAATAGATTGGGTTAAAGTTTTTTACCATCTTTTAACCTAAGACAACTCCCAACTGCGAAATCAGTTTGCATCACCACATAAAGTTTAAATGGAAGTTCTATTTTGCTGGCTTACGATCATAGGATCACATGTGAGTTTTCTCTTTCAATATTTCGAATGCTTTTTTGACATCATCGATGAATTCCCAAACGGAGTATCTTTTCAAGCAGCTATTATAGGTCCGGCAATTTTCAAAAATCTTTACTGAAACATCATTAAAAACCGCATGTCCAAGAAAGCTTCTAAAAACTTGATTAAGTAGAGGGTAGAAGTTGTGAGATTTAACTATATATTTTTTGCTTAGTCACTTCAAGAACCTAGCCAAGACAACCTTGTGTCCAAGCACAATTCCTTCTTTGAACCATATGTGACATTTTTCCCTAATTAAGGACACGATGATCATCTTTACAATGCAGGAGCAAATTAATCAAGTTTTTTTAGGCATTTTCGAAGAGTCTCAAACAACAGAGAAAACGTCTATGAATACATCGATGGATTCTGAGATCCCTAACGTGAAAATTTGCCAACATTCATCTATGGCATTAGCTAGGGCATTGAATAGCCCCAAAAGGAATTCGCTTATAAGCGTATGTTTTGAAGGGACATGTGAATGTTGTTTTTTCTTATATCCAAAAAACCATCGAGGAAACAAAAATATTTATTTCCTGCGAGTCTTTCTAATATTGGGTCCATAAATGGCAAAGGAAAATGAACTTTTCCGGTTTGCTTCATTGAGGTTACATAATCGATGCATACTCCCCAACACGTAACGGTCTGTTGATGAGAAGTTCATCATTTTCGTTGGTGAAAACTATAATACCACCTTTCTTTGGTACACCGTGAATAAGACTAACCCAAGGACTATCGGCAATTAGATAAATAATACAGGTATCTAAGAGTTTAACGATTTCTTTTTTAACACAACTTCTTGCATGTTAGAGTTATAACCTTCTTTGTTTTTTTTTTTTTTTTAGGACAAATTGTTTCTAGTCATCTCAGAAGAGATCTTGTGTTTACAGAATAATGGACAGATACCAGGAATGTCTGCCGTTCTCCAAGCAAAAGCTTCCTTATGTTTTTTAAGGACGGATACAAGTTTGCTTTTGTTTTGAGTAGAGAGTTTAGATGATATGTCATAACAACCCGTAAATTTTCATCAATGTAAAATCCATCTATTAAGTTAGAATGCAAGTACTAAACTATCTTATCTATAATATATGAACCACCTATTTCAAGGAAATGTTTTTTGCTTTATAACTTACTTGCAGTCACACCAATATCTTAATTTGCAATGTAACTTGCATATCTAAAGTTAACAAGCTCACACAACCTACCTATATCAATCCTATCTTCATATATGTCAAGAAAATATCATAACATGTCAATTCAATATCATAATATCATTATTACAAATTACATTACTCATATAATGTACCATTCGCAACGTTATATTAAAACAGGCTTTAAACCGTTATCGTATGCCTCAAAACCCTAATTCCATGGAAGTTATTATCTAAAGTGAATGTCAAGCTACTAAAGCATATGTACATAATAATAACATCTCATTTAAAATATAAACCCTCTCTAAGTTAAGGTACAAGTCTTTAAAGGCACAATGTACAAGTTATTGAGCATGACATCCAAAATAGCCGTTTTACCTCCGTTTTCCCAAGGAAACTTGTATAATCCATCAAGTACAAGTTACAAGCAAGTCATATACTTCATTTACATTCTATAATCATCCTCATTTCATAAGATTTCATGAAACGAAACCCAAAAACCCTAACCCGAGCAAAATACTAAACTATGACCCGTTTCTCGATATTTATCCATTTTTAACCTCAACCATTACTTAAATAAGTTGTAATAACATAAATTACAACATTATAAATCACATTCCATCATCATTTCTATAACACCCTGTGTTTTCAAGTCATTGACGACGTCGATAAATCTACTATTTATTTTTAGCGTTGTACGCATTTGCTTTAAATCATAAATGTTAAGCTAAATTGCGTAAGCTAAAAATTAGCGTTCAATGTAAACGGGCATCAAACAATTAAATGTTTACATCAAGCAAGGTTTATATAATTATTTTGAGAATAATTATTAACTTTGTTCATTTTATTTTTATCGGATACGTAAAGTGTATACGTTTCGCGATAAATTGCGTTTAGGCACTCTCGGAACCACCAAAACTTTTCTACGCTTCAACAAATACCCACTTTTATACCCAATACATAAAAACTACAAAATTATATCATACATATCATGTGTATGCCGAAATGTTTGCAAGTTATACAAGAAAAATAATGAAACTCTTCCATTTGGTCAATGTGCAACATACCTCATTTATACCACACCATGCCTTGTCTCTTTGACCCATACCTATGACCAAGACCCATCCCTATGACCATGACTTCCCTAAAAACCCTCAACATGTCTCCTTGACTAATCCTATACTTTATATACATGTATCTACTAGAAAGAGAACTCATACAAGCAAAAACACTTTACAAAAATCAAACATATACTCCCTTTAGCTCACATATAAGCTTCGGCAAACATACACCCCTTTAACAATCCATACAAAATTTTTATAACCTATTTACATACACTCTCATATCATATCTAAGATACCTCAAAGTATTTTGAAGCCTTGATTAATTATTTACAAGTATTGAAGCAAGAAATCAAGATTAGGGTTTTTATTTGGAAACAAGGGTTTTCTTAAGTGCAAGCTTGGGTTTTAAGGCTAAACACGGGTTTAGCATTTGTTTCTCATCATCATCATACCTCATAAGGTTTACTTGAACTCTTTATGTTCTTATAATCTTCATTTTTTTAGCATATGTTATTTCTATTTAGTTTAATCACCATTTAGGATTTTATCATGAAAATGAGATTTAAACTTGAAATGATCACATGGATTACTTTTATATATGTTGTGATATTACATATATCATGTTAAAAATGATGATAAAATATTGTATCAAGTTATTTTGGTATAAAAATGATTATGGGGAAATTAGGGTTTTTATGGTTTCATAATATGTTTCAAGATAAAGAAATACTTAAGACAAGTTAAGGTTAATTATGGACTTATATTAAGGTTATAAGATCATTAAAATAAGGTTATATCATGATAAGAAAATATGTACACTTATGGTTATTATGTAAAAAGTATAAAGTGGCAAAACAAGGTCAAAAAGGAACTTATGAATGTTAGTTAAACATTCTGTCCCAAAGTGTCTTAAAAATATATTTATTTTATGTTTTTATAAGATAATACATTTCACGACGATTCCGAAAAAGTAAGAAACTTGTTAAACGGATTAATAACGAAAAAGTTACGTTAAAAACGAGTTATACGTTAATAAACGAAGTCGTAAGTAAATTTTTATAAAATTTATAAACAGCAAGTATTAATATTTTTAATAAATAATACATATTTTTAGGATTCCAAAATGATAAGAATCGTAATTTTTCAATTAATAACGAACGAGTTATGAATTTCGCGAGTTTACGACAATTAATACTTTTATAAAACTATTTTTATAAAAGTTACTATTCATGACAGAAAGTTATATTTTTGTAAACCTCATAAAATTATAGAACTTTCAAAAACGAGAACGTCCTCGAAAGAATCACTAAAAACGGAGCTATAACGAATAAAATACGACATTTACGGGTTTTACGACAACAAAAACGATTTTTATAAAAGTCATATCTGGTGTGAACAGTAAAAGTTACTGTTCACCAGAGGGTCAAAATATGGAAAATGTCAAATTATGATAACTCGTCCTAATACGAAAAGATGGACATAAGAAACGCGAGAATCGGGTTTAAAACGCGAAAGTTACGCCAGTTTTGCTAAAACGGTAATTATAAACGTTTTAACTTATTAAACACAATTTTTCCAAAACCATTAGTTGGTGATTGAGCTATATAGAATATTATGTGGTTATCAAAGTACTATATTACTAGGGAGTTTCATAATGAGGCCTCTTCGGATGGCGTTTCGACGAGTTGTTGGATTTACGATTTAAAGTGTCCTAACTCCTCGAACGTCATGTCATGACCTCTTTAATTATGATAGCCCGAACGATAGTACGAGGTAACAACTATAAGATTATATTCAAGTACTCGGTACTTATACGACCTATGATAATTTAGGTTGCATTCGATCTTTTACGTGACGCATTATCTGCGATATTTGGATTATACATTTTCCTACGGTGAGTATTATTCCTAGTCCCTATTTTACTTGTTTTAAACTGTTTTGGGGGAGAATACATGCTCGTTTACAAACTTGTATATTTTACTACAATACAATTACCTGACTATTTTTACCAAAGCTTGATTTGTCTACTACCTGATTTGAGATCATTGAATACCTATACTTTGAAAACCTTGAATTTTGAACAACATGATTGTTTTTCTTCGGACACAAGTGTTTTTAAACTGTATGCTATTTCCTGATTACATTATTGCCTAAGTACCTTCTCTGCCACTTAAGTCCCCTGTTTATCATGAACCGGTCAGTGTTTGCAGTGTCGTGAGCGCGAGTGTTGTGATAGATCTATCGGATTGACAATCCCCACCTTTTCCTTGGGTCCCTAGTTTGGATCAGGTGCATTTAACATTTGAGAATTACTTTCCAGGATGTTGGGCAACATCCTACTTTTACGGGGCATCTCCAATCTTCTTGATTGAAGTACGATAAGGTTTCTGTGTCATGAGCTCCTTTAGTGCATAATATATATTTAGACTTGGTGAATGTGTTACCTTGTCTACATTACTTGTTTGTGGACTTCGGAATATGTATTTTTAGTCCCACCCATTACTTCGATCTTGTGGTCCACTTTTAAATACTTCTTGATTTGATGAATCACTACTTGGTTTTCGGATGGATTTCGGAAATAACACTTTTAAATGTTGTAACGCTACTTTTCTTCTGAAATATTTCTTAAATTATTTCAATACTGCTTTTTACTTAAACCTATGAATTCACTCAACCTTTGTGTTGACGTTTTAGCATGTATTTTCAGGTTACTATTTTGCTAGTGGAGCATTGGGAGCATTCGAGTCGCGCGGATATATATATTTTGAAGGCTTAATAACTTGAGTACTATTTGACAAACGTTTTGACAATGTTTTCTAATACATTATAAATGAAACCTGTGCAACTCTGATCTTTTATTAAATAGAATATGACTTTATTTAAAACGTCCATTTTAAGGTCGTTTTCCGTGACTTGTGTTTTGTGCCCTGAAGTAGCACCCCAATGTTACCATTCCGCTGCGTTGTCCTGATTTTTGGGGGTGTTACAATTTCGGCCTCTATGATTAGAGGTTCATCGGATGCATCGTCTGATATGACCCCTGGGAAGGTGATAGGGGTGTTCATCCAAGCTTCTGTTGCTTTACGGTCCTTGCGTTTCTTCTCTTTGGAGGAGAGGATTCTGACCATGTTGATTACCTTAGGTGGAAGGGGAGGGTTTCTGCCTTGACCCCTTCCTACTCTTTGCCTTAGGTCCTTCATCAAGTGATTTAACTTTCCTGATTCGAGGGCGATTTCCAATTGTTTTCTCAATTGTATGCAATCGTTTGTGTGGTGGCCCTTATCTTGATGATAGTCACAGTATTTATCGGGGTCGCCTGTTCTCAACGGATTCGCCACTGGTCTTGGTGCTGGCAATTGCAGTTGGGTTTCGGAAGCTAAAATTTCTTTGGGACACTTAATCGGAGAGTCCAAAGAAAGTACAGGTACTGCTTTGTTTGCTTGGTCTCTTTAGGGATAGGGAGTTCTGTAATCCCTATGCCTTCCACCGTTGAAGTTGTCTCTTACCTTGTAAGGGTTTTATAAAATCATTTCCCCCATTGTAAGACTCTTTCTTTGGCTACTTCATTGTCCTTTGGTCATTCTTAATGGAAGTTTGAAAGGTCAATCTCTGATGGAGCAACTCGTGTTCCTATCGGGAAAGGATAAGGCGACGATGAATGTCCCCTCGACTCTCCCGGTGTGTTGTTTCCCGTGCGGGCATTATGCTTCTATAACGCTCGGGACAAATTCATCCACCCTTCCTCATCATTTCATTAACGGTTTGGGTATGTAGCTTGAAAGCATTTTTGCCAGTTCAAGATTTTAATTGAATCCAAAAAGGAAGAGATCTTCATGACCTCCGAAACACCCCTGATGAGACCCAGTTATCCTCCCACCGTCCATCTTTTCTTTGAACCCCGTTGGTGTCACGTTAGCCCTTCTCAAAAAAAATACCTAGGTGATCACATGGGGCTCTTTGTAACACGTCCCTCCTTAATGATATCTGTTGGGTGAACCTTACCCTTAGTTGCTACCATTCATTGATGCTATTGAGGTGGGAGACTCTCGAACAGCCCCCTGGCTCCGCTTCCGTCCAATGTTTGTCAGAAAACATCCAACACCAAACCGGCAGGGCCATTCTCCTGAGTTTTGGCTGTCCCAACCCCCCCCCCAGGCCCCCCCCCCGGGCCACCCCCCCCGGGGGGGGGGGGGGGGGGGGGGGGGGGGGGGGGGGGGCACCCCTTCGAAAAACGATTAAAAATGATCGGACTGGGTAGTGAACCCATCATAAATACTGCGTGAGGTGTAGGCATAACATATTCCGGTCCACAAACTCAATGATCCTTCTTGTAAGGGTGTTTTTTTAGTTTTTTCTTGAAGGGCTTGCTAAGCTACCTCGCCGACAATCTTTTTCCTCATCGCAACAACGTCCTTCATTGTAGAGGTTATATTTGTCCTGTTTCCAAATCAGACGTATCGGATCAGCCCTGTTCTGTCGGTTGTAATCTTTGATTATGGACTTAATTGTCGAAATGTGCCCTTCAATCTGCTCCTTAGTGAGAGGAGGGGGAGTTCCTTCTCGCTCGTACCGATCGTCCAGCCCTCCTCCAGATGGTTCCGTTATTCTCTCTTATCTGGTAGATGAGATAAACGAGTTCCACGGATGGCGCCAAAATGTTAAGTAAAATTACCGTGCCCTTGAGTCCCTAGGGTGCGTTCCCGCTCAGTCTCTTGGTGAAGTATACTCTTGAAATTACCTGAAATAAAAAGAACAACGCCGTTAAACTCGCCCCGGGTGTTGACCCAGGACCAAGCTCGGGTGTGAGAGTAAGTATGTGAATATGAGCCGAAGGGGCTGTATATGGGAGCCGAGGGGGCTATAGTAATAAATGTGTGTGTGTGTAGTAAATGTTGTGCTTTGAATAGTAAATACGGGGGTATTTATACTAGTCGAAACACTGTAGCGATGTACGGTTTCTGGCATGTAGATGACGACCCTTTCGTCATGTCTCTATCACCTGTGTCTTAGATGGTGACATCTCCTTAGTTGACGTCACAGTTTATCGTGCAATCACTATCTTTCTGTGTTTATGGTGACGTTATCTCTTTGATGACGTTGCCCTGTAGGTCTCTGAAATAAAGTCAGCGCTTTGTTGTTTACTATGCTGACGTCCTGTACCCGTTCGGAACTTCATGACCCGTTCAGACTCTTCTGGCCCTTTCGGACTTGAATGGCCTGCTTGGTCTGGAATGATTCGATTGGTCTTGAGTGGTTCGCTTGGGCTGTGTGGGAGCCGAAGGGGCTATTAGCCTGTCCGGAATATACGCGGACAGATGAGGTTGTTCAAGTTTACAAGGAAATGAGGAAATGCGAGGCTTCAGATCTAAGGATATCAAAAATGGTATTAAAGGTGTATGGGTTTGTTCGGTATTGAAGGTGTATTGAGGATATCAAAAATGCAGGGCTTTAGTTTTTTAGGAACTGAAAAGCTGATTAAAAGGAATGAGTGAAGCTGTTCAGTTTTTTAGAGAAATTGATATCGATATGGGTGTTGTTCATTATTTAAAACAAACCCAAACTGAACCCTCTCGAAGAACCCTTCAAAAACTGAACTGAACCCGGTCACAAGACCTAATCTGAAACCCCTCAAATATGAACCTTCAGTTTGAACTGAACATTGGGTGCTGAACCAGTCACGAAACTGGTCGTTGAACCCCCAATTGCTAAACCGAACCTAGTTGTTGAACACAGTCACTAAATCTGAACCTGGGCATTGAACCCAGTCAAAAACTGAACTGAACCTCCAAAAATACTTGAGAGAACTTTAGCAACGTCTACAACAAAGAATCGAGCTTTTTGCCTTTTATTTTTATTGTAATTTAGTATGTAAGAAGAAACCGTTATGCTCACTTACTACTGATTAACTTAGGCTATTTTTCTATTCAAATAGGGGGAGATTGTAACACCCCCAAAAATGTGTCGCAGCGGAAATATGTCAGGGGGCATTACTTCATAATACAATAGCACAAGATACAAGAGAACGACCTCTAAATGAGTCGTTTGTAAAACAATCTCGTTGATTTCTTTGAAATTAATATAACATTTGTCCCATAATTGCATCACAATGAAAAGCTTGAAAATAGCCCAACGAGATTTGATCATTTGTATGTAAGTAGAAATCCATAAATGAAATCTTGTCAATATTAGACTCCATAGCACATCAAATAAGCCAAGCATCTAATTCACCTGAGAAAAACATGCTTAAAAGTGTCAACATTAAAGTTGGTGAGTTCATAGATTAGTTTAAATATGAATGTAAGTTTCAACAAATATATTTATCCACTGTGTCATCACAGTACCATGTAAAATATTTATAAAATATGCACGACCCATTTTATGTTACCAAAAGTACCAATCTTATCCCAAAGATTTTTATAAATCATGCATGACAGATGTAATGTCACCAAAATGTTCCAAATATGTATGTGTCGGGGGGCCCTGTAGTCCCCAACATGATCCGACATGTTATAACGTTCGTTTCTTTAATATCTCTTTATGTGATTCATTAGTTTAGGGTGTAATATTGTTCTCCATAGATAATACTGTTTCTCCAAGAATAATAAAATTCTCCATGATAATTACCCTACATTACCAATATTTCCATTATGATAACTTGTATTCAACTATTACATTTCAAACCTATAAATTTCACTCAACCTTTGTGTTGACCCTTTTTATGTTTGTTTATCCCAGTTAATTGAGAAACTTATGGCATGGAGTGGCACGGACTTGAAGATGACTAAAACATGTTATCATTCACATTGTATATGTCTAGATTTTAGGACCTGCCTTTTTAAAACTCTGATTTTGAATGAATGATAACGTATCTTTTGACAACGTCTCTTTTGAGTCATTTTCTATGATTATGATTGTTGTATCCATGAAGTAATACCCCAGATTAGCTTCTTGGTACTATATTTATCAAAATGGGGGTGATACAGGAAAAAAAAAATTTGGGTATCAGCGCATGGTTTGTAGAAACAAGTCAAAACCTTAACTATAACCCACATTTTCTTTTTTTAGCCATCAATGTCCTCCGAGCACTACTTACCTGAATTTGGTGAAGGATGCCAACTACCTTTTCTGAATAGTATGTAAAAATACATAACTACTATACTATTATATAAATAACTTATGTTATTTACTACTGGGTTGTTACAGTCATATCTTCATCCCCTCATTCTACTATCGTCCCATCTGATTCTAATATTGAGGATGCTTTTTCCTCTACGAACATTCTAAATTATTTCCCGGCCTCATCAGGAAACATCTTTTCTAATCCTCTCAAGAAGATTTCACCACCTAAAAACACTAAGCCTTTTGTTGGATCACTCATTCCATTATTTCCGTATCTATCTCTCGAAGTCTTAAATTCAAAAAAATTGTTATATTCTTCAATATCAAAGAATGATCACAAGTCTTTTTATTTTCATACCTTAACTTGTGATATGACTATATCATTTTATGGATTCTCATTCTGTGTTGTCTTATGTTGACAGAATGCCTCCCAAAAGGTCATCAACATCTGCAACACCAGCTATGAATCAGGATGCTATCCGGCAACTGATTGCTGATATTACTGCAGCCCTGGAAGCACAAGCTGCTGCCATGGCAAATACCGACAATCCCAATAGGAACACTGGACCCAGAGAAATTCCTGTAGCAAAAAGAGGAAACTACAAAGAATTCATAAACTGTCAACCTTTCTACTTCAATGGCACGAAAGGAGCTGTTGACCTCATCCGTTGGTTTGAACGTACTGAATCGGTATTTTCTCGTAGCAAGTGTGCCGAGGAAGACAGAGTAACATTTGCTACTGGTACTCTAACCAATGATGCCTTGTCTTGGTGGAATGCATACGCCCAACCTATCGGAATAGAACAAGCCAATAGGATCACCTGGACCGAATTAAAAAGGCTCTTGACCAATAAGTATTGCCCTCGAACTGAAGTCAAGAAAATGGAAGACGAATTTTACAACTTGGTTGTAAAAGGAAATGATCTCAAGACTTACGTTAGAAGATTTCAGGAATTAGCAGTCTTATGTCCAAACATGGTACCAAATTCTGAGAAACTTATGGAAGCTTTCATCCGAGGATTGCCCCAAAGCATTGAAGGAAACATTACTACTTCAAAACCTCAGACTCTGGAGGAAGCCACCAACATAGCTCACAGACTAATGGATCAAATAATAAAGCATGATTCTGTGCAAGAAACCAATAATCATAAATGAAAGTTTGAAGATAAAAGAAACACCATCGACAACAACAATGACCCCAAATATCGCAACAACAATAACCACTCCAACAATCGCAACAACAACAACTATCAAAATAACCACAATGATCATAACCGTAACAATGATTACCACCACCAGCAGAATAGAAGACAAGAAACTGTTAGGACTTATCCTACCAAAAGATACCATGGAAACCTTCCTTTGTGTACAAGATGCACCCTTCATCACATAGTAGTTTGCACTGTCAAGTGTCAAACTTGCAACAAAGTGGGTCATCTGACCAGAAACTGTAGAAATAAAAGATCAACCGCTAAAAACAACTCTTGAGGATACTCAGGTTCGCCACCAGTTACATATGAAGGATCTTCTAAAACCCACTTCATAAACCCCAAACACCAAGCTACAATACTTGTCATTTGTTGCTTTTATCTAGAATCCTACCCCAAGACACGTAGCATAAGTATCAACACTCTTAGAGTTTCGGTGATGTAAGATATGTAAATTTATCCATGAAATAATAAAGGGATTATTTCATTTCATCTTGTTATCTGGTGATATCAAAACTCGACGTCATTTGTCAATTCCATTATGTTCAACTCTGAATACTCCCCTCATACCTTTGAAACACTTATTATCATTGAAATACGACGAAAATAGGCATCCTTGCAACTAATATCTCATTATTCTTCTCATTACCTTTTATGATTTTGAAAAATCATATCATCTCCTACACATTACCATTTCGATATCATGTTTTTATGCTTAGGTAAGACAATTTATGATCATCTTATTGAAATGAATTAAGACGCTTCTTCATTTAAATAAGAAATTATAAATCTCTGAACTATGAATTTATAAATTCTCAGTTACAAGGATTTGGACGCTTTTCTTTGTAAGTGATAAATTATAAATAAGTAGGCTTAAGTATATAGCATATGTACAAACAAGTTTCTTTCAATCAGTTTGTACAAATAATTCCTTAATCATTATCATTATTACCTTCATAACCTATTCATTTCCAAATCTGTATCCCACATGATTAGCAACTCTCTTACAAATTCATAATCATTCTTTGACATCTCTCCGGCATCCGACTAAATCTCGGGACGAGATTTCTGTAAGGGGTGGAGACTATAACAACCCAAGAATTTTCATCAAATGCAAAATCAATCTATTTTACTATTCTCACAATTGTACGGGGAAATTTTTCGCTTTATTACGTTACTTGCATTACCAATATCTCAATATGCAATATAACTTGCATAACTAAAGTAGACGAGCTCACGCAACCTACCTATGCCATCTATATCTATTTATATGTCAATCAAACATCTTTACATATCAAGTCGATATCTTAATATCATTATTACAAAGTACATTACTCATATAATGTACCATTTGCAACGTTATTTCAAAACAGGCTTTAAACCGTTATCGTTTACCTCTAAACACTAATTCCATGAAAGGTTAATATCTAAAGCGAATGTACAAGCTACTAAAGCGTATGTACAAGTAATATAATATCTCATTTGAAATATAAACTCCCTCCAAGTCAAAGTACAAGTTTCTAAAGTATAATGTATAAGCCATCAAGCACGACATCCAAAATAGCCGTTTTACCTCCGTTTTCATTCTAATTTCTTCACCACCACTTTTATTCAAGCTACTACACTCAATATACAATGTGTAAAACCTAATTATTCTACTCATAAGCTCTCATACATATTTTTACATTCAAAACCCTAATTCAAAACCCAAAAACCCTAACCCGAGCAAAATACTAAACCATGACCCGTTTCTCGATATTTATCCATTTTAAACTTCAACCAACACTCAAATAAGTTGTAATAACTTAATTTACAACATTAACAATCATATTCAATCATTATTTCATCATTTCATTGCAAGTATACACGAAATAAATCCAAGAAACCCTAAACGTGCCCTTATTTGACTTTAGACCCGTTTACTCATTTTCACCCATTTTAAACCCGAACCACACACCAAATACTGATGTAAACCCTTAATACAAGTCCTACAAACATTAATCTATAATTATAACACCAATACACACGAATTATAAGTAAGAAAAACTCAATCCGAGCCCTAATGGAACCCGCGACCCTATTCTTGCAATTTGACCCATTTTGAGACTCCACTTTGCAACAAAGCACCTTAGTGACTCACCTACTTGACTCATAATCAGCTTACAAGCACCACAATCCAAATCTTGGTCTCCAAGTGAGCCACATCTCTTCTTTTTGCTCCACATAAGCCGCGGCACCACAAAACCCTAAACAACACTTCAAGCTAGTTTCTAGCTTTGTCAAATCATCATGTAGACTCTCCACCTCATCTTCTAGCTCCTCTAACTCAGCTACTACAGATCATGACACCTATCTATCCAAACTTGGGCACCAAGGATGAATTCAACTATAAATAGGGGCGAATACCCCTCATTCTTACTCATCCCCCACATCTTCTTCTATAACCCATAATAGCAGCAATCCTTTGCTCAAGAAGTGTTCTAAGGAGTCCTAAGACCAGAAGTGAAGTAAAATATTGAAGCCTTGAAGCCCCGGAGTCGTTATTCTAGGCGTACGAAGCTAAAAGTCCCGATTTTGACCCGTTTCCAAGCTATAA